>CACVCL010027496.1:0-150456 GCA_902729485.2 Mus minutoides | reverse complement strand
AGAACCTCATCATAAAACAGCAGGAGATTAAGTAAAGTAGTCTTTGTTCTACCTCCAGGAACTGCAGGGCTCTAACTGCCAACCTGACAGTTAAAGTCACTGAATAAAACGGTACACTTTGAAAAAGTGGTTTTAGTCTTTCTTTCTTTCTTTCTTTCTTTCTTTCTTTCTTTCTTTCTTTCTTTCTTTCTTTCTTTCTCCTTTTTTTTTCTTTTTCTTAACTTTTAAATCAGTTTTTACAGTCCAGTCATTATCCCTTTCCTGATTCACCCTTCATTATTTCCTAATCCCATCCTTCCTCCCTTGTCTCCAAGAGGATGTTCCCATCTCCCTAGCCCACTCCACTCCACGCTAACCTGCCAGGCCTCCCCACTCTCTAGGGCCTCAAGTCTCTGCATAGTCAGATGCCTCTTCTCTCACTGAAGCCAGATGAGGCAGTCCTCTGCTGTATATGTTTCCAGAGGCTCAAACCAGCTAGTGTATGCTGCCTGTTTGGTGCCTCAACTTCTGAGAGATCCCAGGGTTCCAGGTTAGTTGAGATGGCTGGTTCTCCTCCTCAACTTCTTCTGGCCTTTCCCTAATTCAACCACAGCCCTCCCTCACTTCAGTCCAATGGTTGAGTCTAAGTCTCTACATCTGTCTTAGTCAGGTGCTTTTGAGGCCTCTTGGAGTGCAGCTATGCTAGACCCCTGTCTGTAAGCACATCATAGCATTAGTAATAGTGTCAGGCCTTGGAGCCTTCCCTCGAAATGGGTCCCAATTTGGACTGGTCACTGAACCTCCTTTCCCTTAGTCACTTCTTTTTTGTCCCTGCGTTTCTAAACAGGAACATATTCTGGGTCAGAGTTCTTGACTGTGGGATGGCAACCCCATCCCTCCACTTGATGCCCTGTCTTTCTACTGGAGGTGGATTCTACAAGTTCCCTATCCCTCCTGTTGGGCATTTTATCTAAGGTTCCTCCATTTAAGTCCTGAATCTCTCACCTCCCAAGTCTCTGGTATATTCTAGAGGGTTCCCCCATCTCCTACCTTTCAAGGTTGTCTGTTTCCGTTCATTCTGTTAGCCCTCAGGACTTCCTGTTCTCTCCCCCCCCCATCCACCACCCCTGCCAATACCTGATCATGTTCCCCTTTGCACCTACCCTCTCCTCTCCCACCCATGTCCCTCCCTTCCTCTGCCCCTTGTGATTGATTTCTTCTCCCTCTCAAGTGGGATTGAGGCATCCTCACTTGGGCCCTTTGGCTTGTTAACCATCTTGAGTTTTGTGAATAGTATCCTGGGAATTCTGTACTTTTTTTTTCTAATATCTACTTACTAGTGAATATACATACCATGCATGTCCTTTGGGGTCTGAGTTACCTTAGGATGATATTTTCTGGTTCCATCCATTTCCTGTAAAACTCAGAATCTCCTCGTTTATAATAGCTGAATAATATTCTATGTGTAAATGATACATCTGTATCCATTCTTCCATTGTACGACATCTGGGGTGTATCAAGCTTCTGGCTATCACAAATAAGACTGCTATGAACATAGTGAAGCATGTGCTACTATGCCATGGTAGAGCATCTTTTGAGTATATCCCCAAAGCTGGGTCTTCTGGTAGATCTATTTCTAATCTGTTCTTCAAATTTCCAACTTTCTACAAAAGTTCTCCCCAAAAATTCTCTCTAAAAGTTCTTCTCTTTTCTCTTCTTCTGATTTTGCTCTTCCTTCTGCTCTGAAGTCCCAGTAATGCCCTTGCTTTTAATACAATTATTCCCAATGCTATACCTTTATTTCTAAGTTCTTCTTGAGTTCTTTCTAAAACTTTTCCTCCTCTCTCTTTGTCCTCAGCACTTACACATCTTTCAGAATATATGATCACTTGGTAAAAACTTCACCACAAGTTTACACATGCATTCAAATCATAAATTGAATAAGAAGTTTACAACTTAGAATTAAGAGTAATTATCTGGAGCTGGCCAGATGGCTCAATGGGTAAGAGCACTAACTGCTTTTCCAAGGTCCTGAGTTCAAATTCCAGCAACCACATGGTGGCTCACAACCACTCATAACGAGATCTGATGCCCTCTTCTGGTGGGTCTGAAGTCAGCTACAGTGTACTTACGTATAATAATAAATAAATCTTTGGGCCAGAACAAGTAGGAACTAAGTAAGCACAGTTGACTGGAGCGAGCAGAGGTCCTAAAAATTTAATTCCCAACAACCACATGGAGGATCACAACTATTTGTACAGCTACAGTGTACTCATGTACATTAAATAAATAAATACATAAATAGATAAATAAATAAGTAAGTAAGTAAATAAATAAATAAATAAATAAATAAATATTTTAGAGTAACTATCTGGCTAGTTATTCATCACCTGTCACCAGCTCTACAGGTTCATGGAGAGTTAAAAACCATGACTTTTGTGACTAAGTTATTAGTAATATTTTGTACCGATAAACCCAGTCAATATTTTATCTTTTGTTCTTGCACCTATAGTAAATCATTAGTTCCCTTTTTATGACCTTTGTTTAATAGTTTTACAACCTCTTGGAATGTGCTCTAAATTGTAGACACCTGCTTGCTGTCTCAGAAGCAATTAACTGGTGACACTCGAAGACTGGCAAAGATCTCATTGCAGTTTTGAATATGGGAGAGGATAATAGCAGTTCTATTATAAAAGAGCTTAATAATTGCTAATATATGTCAGGAGCCATAATGGAACAAGCTAATAACTAGCAGGGTGATCTTCCTGAGATGGTCTGCTTCAGATCATTATATAATCTGTGACAGGTTAACCATTATTAAGCAAGGATGTAAAAGAATTCCTTTTAGGAAAGATTCCTGCTATTAATATGCATTTACAGTTATTATTAGACATATATAACAATCACTAAGTAATAGCACACCCCTTTAGAGAATATCTCTACAGATCCATGAAGATGTACTATCTTAGATGTGATATATAGATGTGATGCTATATAGACAAATAGATGGCTTAAATCTTAATGATAATCCTATGAGAATTCCTAAAATTATATCTGTAATTATTAAGCTCTTTTAAAGTGGAACTGCTACTAGATCCTTTTCTGATAGTCAAAACTGCAATGAAAATTCTGCCAGTCCCCGATGTGTCACCAGTTAATTGTTCTTAGATAGTAACCAGACTTTTTTTTTTTTAATTTTTTCATGTCAATATCCCCTCCTTTTTTTATTGGTTATCTTCTTTATTTACATTTCAAATGTTTCCCCTTTCCAGGTCTCCTCTTTGGAAACCCCCATCCCATCCCCTCTCCCCTGCCTCTTTGAGGGTGCTTCTGCTTCCACCTTCCTGCCCTGGCATCAAACACCTTCAGGCCCAAGGGACACTCCTCTCACTGATGTCCACCAAGGCCATCTTCTGCCACATATGCAGCTGGAGCAATGTCCCTCAATGTGTACTCTTTGGTTGGTGGTCCAGTCCCCTAAACTTCCAGAGGGTCTGGCCAGTTGACACTGTTGCTCCAAACATGGGGCTGCAAAGCCCCTCAGATCCTTCAGTTTTTTCTCCAACTCCTCTATCAGGGACCCTGAGCTCAGTCCAATGGTTGGCAGCCAGCATCCACTTCTGTATTCGTCAGGCACTGGCCGAGCTTCTCAGGAGACAGCCATATCAGGATCCTGTCAGCAAGCACTTCCTGCATTCACAATAGCTTCCATTTGGTGACTGTATATGGGATGGATCCCCAGGTGAGGCAGTCTCTGGATGGCCTTTACTTCAGTCTCCGCTCCACACTTTCTCTCCATATTTCCTCCTGTGGGTATTTTGTTCCCCAGTCTAAGAAGGACCAAAGTATCCACACGTTGGTCTTCCTTCTTCTTGAGCTTCATGTGGTCTGTGAATTGTATCTTGGATACTCTGAGCTTTTGGGCTAATATCCACTTATCAGTGAGTGCATACCATGTGTGTTCTTTTATGATTGGGTTACCTCACTCAGGATGCTATTTTCTAGTTCCATCCATTTGTGTTGGAATTTCATGAAGTCATTGTTTTTAATAGCAGAGTAGTACTCCATTGTGTAAATGTACCACATTTTCTATATCCGTTCCTCTGCTGCAGGACAGCTGGGTTATTTCCAGTTTCTGGCTATTATAAATACTGCTGGTATGAATATAGTAGAACATGTGTCATTATTACATGTTGGAGCATCTTGTGGGTGTATGTCCAGGAGTGATATGGCTGAATCCTCAGGTAATACTATGTCCAGTTTTTTGAAGAACTGCCAAACTGCTTTCTAATGTGGTTGTACCAGCTTGCAATCCCACCAACGTTGGAGGAGTGTTCCTCTTTCTCCACCTCCTCACCAGCATCTACTGTCACCTGAGTTTTTGATCTTAGCCATTCTGACTGGTGTGAGGTAGAATCTCAGGGTTATTTTGATTTGCATTTCCCTGATGATTAAGGATGTTGAATATTTCTTTAGCTGCTTCTCAGCCATTTGAATTTCCTCAGTTGAGAATTCTCTGGTTATGTCTGTTTCCCATTTTTAAATAGGGCTATGTGGTTCTCTGGAGTCTATCTTCTTTTTTTTCCAATTTTATTAGGTATTTTCTTCATTTACATTTCACGTTATCCCGAAGGTCCCCTAAACCCTCCCCCACCCCCCTCCCTGCTCCCCTACCCACCCACTCCCACATATTGGCCCTGGCGTTCCCCTGTACTGGGGCATATAAAGTTTGCATGACCAAGGGGTCTCTCTTCCCAATGATGGCCAATTAGGCCATCTTCTTCTATATATGCAGCTAGATACATGAGCTCTGAAAGGGCCCTCATATAACTGTCTCTTAGGAGGCTATACCAGTGCCTGGCAAACACAGAAGTGGATGCTCACAGTCAGCTATTAGATAGAACACAGGGTTCCCAAGGAAGGAGCTAGAGAAAGTACCCAAGGAGCTGAAGGGGTCTTCATCCCTATAGGTGGAAAAACAACATGAACTAACTAGTACCCCCAGAGTCTATCTTCTTGATTTCCTTGTATATATTGGATATTGGCTCTCTATTGGATATAGGTTTTATAAAGATCTTTTCCTTATCTTTTAGTTGCTGTTTTGTACTATTGACAGTGTTGTTTGCCTTACAGAAGCTTTGCAGTTTTATGAGGTCCCATTTGTCAATTCTTGATCTTAGAGCATCTGTGATTGGTGTTCTGTGGAAATTTTCCCTGTGCCCATGTGTTCAAGGCTCATCCCCACTTTCTCTTCTGTTAGATTCAGTGTATCTGGTTTTATGTGGAGGTCATTGATCCACTTGGACTTGAGCTTTGTACAAGGAGATGAGAATGGATCAATTTGCATTTTTTCTACATCTTGACTTCTAGTTGAACCAGCACCATTTGTTGAAAATGCTGTCTTTTTTCCACTGTATGTCTTTAGCTCCTTTGTCAAAGATCAATTAGTCATAGGTGTGTGGGTTCATTTCTATAGGATCCTTATGAAGAATTAAAAGTCACCTATTTGTGTATATAGTATCACTATAAGACAGCTTGGATTGTAGAAATCTGCTCAAAATGGTGGACTAATACCTAGTGGTTGTTATATATATTTAATAATAACAGAAAATGGGTATTAATAGCAATAATCTTTCCTAAAATGAAATTTCCTGACCCTTGCCTGCAAAAGCAAACCCATCATAGATTTTAATCCATGGTTGTGCCATCGCAGGAAGATCACATCCTGGTTTTACAATCTTCTTCTTGAGACCTGGCAGTTGAGATTGTGCCACATACTGGATCCATGAGTGTGTGAGAACAAACATTCACTTAGCCAGTAAGATAATTCTTTTCCTGTCCTTCTCTTTAATTGTTGTCTGTTAGGCTGATTATAGTGATGTATATAATACAGAATAAATGTAAAATAAAGCAAGACAAAAAATCATGGTATGGTTCATTCTGTGGACCAGCAAGTTTATGTAGTACACAGTTCAGAAAGCAGGATTCCAAGCAATAGAAAAATTATTTGGTAAATTCCTGAGCTCATAGAAGCTTTTGTTTGGAATGATGATTTCTTTACTTAGTTGGCTGACACTTGCAAGTAAAAATGAACTGTAAGTGTTATATGGTTTGCTCAGTTTTCTCGGCATGTGATCCAGAGAAAAATAACTAATTCCTTTACTATTCAATAAAATTTAGGCATTATGAAGACAGCTTGTTTCTTGACTTTCAAAGCAAGGAAACAGCACAGAGGAGCAGTGCCCAAGTTGTGATCAATTTGAACTTCATATCTCCGAAGGTCAAGGTTGGAACCCTATTGAGGGACCATATGGAAAATGTCTTGGAAAATCTAATAAAAAGATTGTCAGCATGTTCATTAAGCACTGCATGTGTTACATACATGGAATCAATAATTCAACATCTGGGGGATAACATATTTGTAACATTTAATGATAACACAATATTACGTAGTATTCAACAATACTCTCACACATTCATATAATCAAATTCCTACCTCCTGCTACTGAGCCTTGCAAGTATTCAAAGTTAGCATGTATCCAGCCAGGATCCTATGTTAGTGAAAAAAAAATCTGAATTTGCAAAGGTATTTTTATCCTGCCACTAAAAACTAAAATTTAAAGCTGGTTGTATAAAGTATAAAAGGAGCTGGGCATGGTGGTGCACACCTTTAATCCCAGCACTCGGGAGGCAGAGGCAGGTGGATTTCTGAGTTCGAGGCCAGCCTGGTCTACAAAGTGAGTTCCAGGACAGCCAGGACTATATAGAGAAACCCTGTCTCCAAAAAAAAAAAAAAAAAAAAAAGTTAGCATGTGCTGAAATGGCCATGATATCCTCCTGTGAAGAGGAAACAAAATACCCATGAAAGGAGTTACAGAGACAAAGTTTAGAGCTAAGATGAAAGGATGGACCATACAGAGACTACCCCACCACTGGGGATCCATCCCATAATCAGTCATTAAACTCAGACACTATGGCATAGGACAGCTAGTGCCTACTTAAGGGACCCTGATATAGCTGTCTCATACAGAAGTGGATGCTCATAATCATCTATAAGAGGGAACACAGGGCCCACAATGGAGAAGCTAGAGATAGAACCCCAGGAGCTGAAGGGGTATGCAACCCTAGAAGAGGATATGAACTAACCAGAACCCCCAGAACCCGTGTCTCTAGCTCCATATGTAGCAGAAGATGACCTAGTCGGTCATCATTGGGAAGAGAGGCCCCTTGGTACTGCAATCTTTATATGCCCCAATACAGGGGAACGCCAGAGCCAAGAAATGGGAGTGGATGCATAGGGGAGCAGGGAGGGGGAGGGGGAAGGGGACTTTCGGAATAGCATTTGAAATGTAAATTAAGAAAATATCTAATAAAAAAATTAAAAAAAAAAAGAAAAATATAATATGAGTGGTTTGTATGCCTGTCTCCCAAGCCTATGGAAAACAGACTTACACTTTTATAGGTCCATATTTTTAAAGGGTGGTTAAAAACTATGGATTATAAATTGTAGACTTATCTATTATATTTCAGTTTATTTATTTTGCTTCCTATACAAGTTACATTTTTTGTTTCTTTATTGGGGAAGAGTTGTAGAAAGTGGTGACTGAATATCTTTTCATGGGTGTTAGGCACAGTATTAAAATCAGACTATTGGTATCAAATAGAACTTCTGCATTTTTGTTGCTGTAAATTTTTAAAATTTTCTTTCTAATTTTAATAGTATATTTCATTATTATACTGATGTCATTGTCAAATATGTGGTTCCCATGTTTATTTCTTCTTTTCTTTCTTTTTTGTTTTTTGGATTCTAGAACTTTTTTCTTTTTTCTTAGTTATTTTCTTCATTTACATTTCAAATGCTATTCCCTTTCCAAATGTCTTCTCCAAAAGCCCCTATACCCTTTCCCCCAACCCCGCTCCCCAACTCACCCACTCCTACTTCCTGGCCCTGGCATTACCCTATACTGGGGCATATAATCTTCGCAAGACCAAGCGCCTCTCCTCCCATTGATGGTCTACGAGGTCATCCTCTGCTACATATGCAGCTAGAGACTTGAGCTCTGGGGGTACTGGTTAGTTCATATTGCTGTTCTTTCTATACGGTTGCAGACCCCTTCAGCTCCTTGGGTACTTTCTCTAGCTCCTTCATTGGGGTCCATGTGTTCCATCCAATAAATGACTGTGAGCATCCACTTGTGTATTTGCCAAGCACTGGCATAGCCTAACAGGAGACAGCTATATCAGGGTCATGTCAGCAAAATCTTGTTGGCATATGCAATAGTGTCTGGGTTTGGTGGATCTTTATGGGATGGATCCCCAGGTGAGGCAGTCTCTCGATGGTCCTTCCTTCAGTCTCAGTTTTGTAACTCCTTTCATGTGTATTTTGTTCCCCATTCTAAGAAGGAGTGAAGTATCCACACTTTGATCTTCCATCTTCTTGAGTTTCATGTGTTTTGCAAATTGTATCTTGGTTATTCTAAGTTTCTGGGCCAATATCCACTTGTCAATGAGTGCATATCATGTGTGTTCTTTTGTGATTGGGTTACTTCACTCAGGATGATATCCTCCAGATCCATCCATTTGCCTAAGAATTTCATAAATTCATTGTTTTTAATAGCAGAGTGGAGTAGTACTCCATTGTGTAAGTGTATCATATTTTCTGTATCCATTCCTCTGCTTCAGGACAGCTGGATTCCCTCCAGCTTCTGGCTATTATAAATAAGGCTGCTATGAACATAGTAGAACATGTGTCCTTATTACAATTTGGAACATCTTCTGGGAATATGCCCAGGAGTGGTATTGCTGGATCTTCTGGTAGTACTGTGTCCTCCTGGCTGAGGATGAAGGCCTGAAGGGACCCTGTGCAAGAAGCTCTGTTGCTTCTGCAACCTGTGAGCTCTCCTGAGTGGACCGTTCTCTGAGCGACCCCAGATAAAAGATGGCAATCTCACCTGAGTCTTAGATGTCTGGGCATTTGCTGTAGGCAAGCTCTCTTCTGGCGGGGAAGGTGCACAGAGGACTGAGGATCATCTCTACCTCTGGCTGAAGATGAAAGCCAGAAGGGACCCTATCCAAGAAGCTCTGTTGCTTCTGTGGCCTGCATGCTCTCCAGTGTGGACTTGTCTTTGAGAGATCTGGGATAGAACATGGAGCTTTCACCTGAGTCTTGGGGCATCAGCGTCCTCCCTGGAGGCCAACTCTTATTTCCTTTCTTTCTTTCTTTCTTTCTTTCTTTCTTTCTTTCTTTCTTTCTTTCTTTCTTTCTTTCATTTTAATTCTTTTTGTAAAATTTTATTCTTAATTTTATTTTTATTGATTATTTTTATTCTTTTTTTAGTTTTTTATAATTCAGACTTTATCCCCCTCCCAGTCTACCCTCTGAACGTTCCATATCCCACTCCACACACCCCTCCTCCATCTCTACCCAGACCCCTGTCTCCAAGAGGATATCCACCCCACTCCCACTCCTCCAGACCTCCCCACTCCCTGGGGCCACAAGTCTCTTGATGGTTAGGTGCATCTACTCTGACTGAGTCCAGACCAGGCAGTCCTCTGCTGTATATGTGTTGGGGCCTCATATCAGCTGGTGTATGCTGCCTGGTTGGAGGCTCAGTGTCTGAGAGATCTTGAAGGTTCAGATTAGTTGAGACTGCTGGTCTTCCTATGGGGTTGCTCTCCTCCTCAGCTTTTTCCTTCTTTTCCCTAATTCAAGGACAGAGGCACCAGCTTCTGTCAATTGGTTTGATGTAAATATGTGCATCTGACTCTTTCAGCTGCTTGTTGGGTTTTTGGAGGGCAGTCATGATAGGACCCTGTTTGTAAGCACACCATAGCATCAGTAATAGTGTCAGGACTTGAGGCCTCCCCTTTGAGCTGGATCTCAATTTGGGCCTGTAACTGGACCTCCTTTTTCTCAGGCTCTTTTCCATTTTTGTTCCTGCAGTTCTTTTAGACAGGAACAATTCTGGGTCAGAATTTTTGATTGTAGAATAGCAACCCAAGATCATAATCTGTAAAATGGTAATAGTATCTCCTTGGTGGTCTCATAAATATTAAATTAATTGGTATAAGTAATAGTAAAATGGAAAGTATTAATATTCTGTTAAAGTCATTACACTTCATATTTAATTACTATTACTTCTGAAAGGTCTAAGTTGTTTATTTGGGACTGACTCTCATGTAACCCAGGATGGTCACAAGTTTGCAATGTAGCAAAGGATAACCTTGAATTCCTGATCCTTATGGCCTCCTCTCTGTAGTTTAGGATTATAGGTTGTTGTGCTAGGTTTTATGTTGTGCTACAGATTGAACACAGAGATTTTGCATGCAAAAAAGACACATTTAAACTCAAAGGGCCATGTTTTGTCTCAATTTTATTACTTAGATTTTTTTATGTGAGAAAAATAAATTTTGGAATACTATATCATAGTCAAAAATTACCAGGGATGGATTTTAACCAGATGAATGTGATTCTAAAGTGCTTCCTTTTCTGCGTCATTTGGCCAACTGTTGATACCTCAATTCCCAAGTTACTTGCCTATCCGTTCTTTAACTCAAATGTAGCCTTCTAAGAGGAAATGTTGTAGTTAAACAGTTTCCTCAATTCTGACTCCTGGCATCCTTTGGGTACTGGGAGGTTATGACTTGCAACCTCCCCCGCTTTGTATACATTTTCCTAATGAATGCTTTTTTTTTTTTAAAGATTTATTTTTTATTTCTTATATGTAAGTACACTGTAGCTGTCTTCAGACACTCCAGAAGAGGGCGCCAGATCTCGTTACGGATGGTTGTGAGCCACCATGTGGATGCTGGGATTTGAACTTATCACCTTCGGAAGAGCAGTCGGGTGCTCTTACCCGCTGAGCCATCTCATCAGCCCCCTAATGAATGCTTTTAAGCTTGGATATTGCTTAAAGACTAATTTAACTATCTTGGAGACTAGAAATAATCTTTCTGATATACTGTACATATTATAATGTACCACTTGAATGGGAATGGACAAGATTTGTTATATTTTGATGAAGAAAATGAGCCACTTTAGATGTACATAGATGCTACTGATGGATGTGGGGACAACATGCCTATCCCAGAATATTCAAGAAGAAAAGATGAGCATAGACAATCCACTAAAAGTATAGAGAATGTGCACTTGTTTCTGATTAGAGGACATTTGTAGAACAAATTCTGTGAACAGTTTCCTATTTGCTGAGATCTACTTGGCTGTATACCATCTTTGTAGAATTTCCTTTGTCCTCCTTTTTTGTTTTGTTTGAAACATTTTTTACAAGGAAGAACACAGGACATAGAAATTGAAAGATGCAATTATCTTGGTATAGCCTGGCATTTCTTTTGCTGTTCTGTTAAAAAGAATTTAAGAAGTGCTGTGGCTGATAAAGAAGAAAATGTCAGGATGCTATTCAAAAACCAAACAGTATTTCAACAACTTATTAAAGAAAATTATGTGGTATGGGAAGAATACACAAGAATTCAAAGCCCAATAAAANATTTCCTGCAGAAGAGACAATGGAGAATCATTGCTATGTTGGAGCAAACTAAAGAAAAAGATATGAAAAATAAGATTTTAGAGTATATGTGCTAAGTTTGGGATAAGGGTTTCAGAAGTTAATTGAAATACTTGTGTATAGATATTATGCCACAGACTTAAGCATACACACTGTTTGTTTACATTCCAAAGCCCAAAGTTTACAGAAGACCAAAGGGTCTTCTGTAAATGGAGAAGACCCTTGATTATCATTGAACAGCTAGAGAGCCATTCTTCATTGGTGTACAGAAAGTTAATCTGTGGCATTAACACTTAAGTATCTCAATACTCAAGCTATAGTGAGCTATAGACTGCACCGAGTATTATAAGTCCCTGAATAAAAATGATATATTTTAAAATGTTACTTTTGAATGTTACATCTACTTTCAAAATTACCCTGTTGAAATATCTTTACATACATTATAGCACAAAAATTATTAGGGGTCAAAATAGATCTATTCCCCTCCCCAAATAATCCTCTGCTATTTCAAATACATTTTTTATGTAAGGTCTATGATTTGTCTCAATAGGAAGTGAGAACTTAGCCAGGTTGGGCTTTGTAACCATGGAAACAAGCTGTAGGGGAGAGTGTTGACTGAAATAAGCAAAGTAGAGGCTCTAGTTAGATGCTATTTTAATTCAGTTCCCTACCATGCTATCTCAGTATACATTTCTTTATAATATCTCTGATTATTTCTTTATAGAACTTATTAGACCCACATAGAGGTGGGCAGCACAAAGTACACATATTTTAAAATATTTTTAATAATATATTTATTCCAAAGCACATGAATACAACCTGCTCAGACTGTATAACAGTTACAGAAAAAGAGACCATGAGTTTGTGAAAGAGCAAGGGAACACAGTACATGTGAGGGAGGGGTTGGAGGCATAAAAAGGAAGGGAGAATGATGGAAGTTTATCATAATTTTAATAAATAAAAAACATTTAAAACAAAACTATCAGCACCAGCAGCAACACTACTGTATGTATGCATGGGAGCATGATGTGTTTGGAGGATAGATAAGAGCTTATGTAGTCAATCCTTTCTTTGTTTGCAACAAGGACTCAAACTCAGATCCCCAGGCTTCTGCCACAGGTTCATCCTCTAACTGATGAGCATCTCTATGAACACATAGAAGAGGTTTTGTTTTTGTTTTTTGTTGTTTTGTTTTGTTTTGTTTCCTTTTTAGGTTTCTCGGTGCTGGGAATTGAACACAGGTCTTCAGCTCAGGTATAATAGGCAAGCTCTATTCAGTTTTTCAAAGCACATGCTGATGCTCACAGGTTTGTAGACAGCTACAAGTTCTAACTTCTACATGTGCATACTGCACTCTGGTAACAAGTGAGATGAACAATGTTTATATAAGCTTAGTCCAGATATGCTCCAAATGGCCACAATTTTCTTCTTTTGTCATTATGTAATGTCTTTGCTATTCTTTGAGTATAATTATATTAGTTCTGTTTTACTTTAGTTTTCCTTTTCTAAGATATATGACTGATAGGGGACATATTACGTAAGTTTCAAAAGTACATAAGTACTCATCAAATATGAATGTATGTACCTATGTGTTCCATGCAAGTTGTCAATTTCCTTGAAAATGAACATTTACATAGTCCTTGCTACCTACAAAAATTGAGCAAATGTTTCCAAAATGAAACTAGAAATTGGATTGACCAACACATCCATCAGTAATTTATGGAAAAAAAAAGAAAATCTTTTTGAATCCATAATTATTTTGTATAAATAATTATTTAAAGATCTATGTTGAAATTTCAGCCACATTGCAAAAATAACTTGATACATCTCCCCTAAATTCCTTGGAACCCAAACATACTCAAATTGAAATGAATAATAATGCCTAAACTATATTATCAGATTGTTGTAAAGCTTATATAAAAACAATAGTTTGTAATCCGAAAAACCTTGCTGTAAAGATAAAATATACTTCAGTTAGTGGGCTATACCAAAGGTCTGAAATTACATAAAAGAAAAACTATATTATAATGTTCTTCAAATGTAAATTTTCTTTTTTTTTTTAAAGTGTATTCTGGTACAAATATCTTATTTGATACACTAAGTTTTAACATAAAAATCTTGTTAGGGAGATGGTTCAATGGATAAAGCTCTAGCTGTACATGTGTGATTTAAGTGAAAATTTCCTTCATTAATAAAGGCAAGATAAGATGTTTTCAGGTGATTTAATGCTGAAAATAAGGTTTCACTAATTGATATTTTATGCAGCAATAAAAAATCTGATATACATGTGGTACAACACCTCTGCATATCACACCATGCCAAAAGCCAAGTAAAAGTTAAATGAAATGTTAATTTTAATCTTTGGTGGCATTAAAGATTAAGGGTAAAGTATAAGGATAATAGAGCAAACTAAACAAATAAAAACATTATATTGTTATTTCCAGTAATATTAATAGTTACATTGAAAGTCATTGTTTCATATTCTAATTAACACAAAAGACTAAACTATTGGAATAAAAGGTAGAAAAAATCATTCAGAAACACGTAAAATATATAAAAAAAAGATTAAAATTAGTGTACAGAATAAAAAGATGGAAAATGAATGAAATCATTATTCTTTCATTTTGTTACTATAAAATTACACAATTATTATTGTAGAAGACACTGTATAATGGTGGTAAACAACTCATTAGTAGGAAACTACCAATCTTAAGGTATGGAAGTCAAAACCTCCATAATCAGACAGATGTTTCTTTTTATAGAAAAATTTTAACTACTGTCTTTCAGTAATTTATAAAGCAACAAGAAAAACCTGTTAAAGACATAGATAAACTTATATTCCATGTAGACAATGATCTATGATAACTGCACTTTTGGTTCTGAATAAGTTTATTCTTCTCCCCCAAACCAGAAGTAATAATGTCATCTAAGGGCATGTTACGGCTCAGGTGTCCATGTTTCTTCACTTCATTTGCTGAAATCTGAAACAAAAAGATGAAAGGTTTTGGTTGGATATGTAACCTTTGGGAAGTGTTTGTTTTAGATGGCCTAAGGAGTGAGGGTCCTTGTGTGTAGAACAAGAGATATCAGGGTACTCTCTAATTTTACCTGATGAAGACACCTTGAGTTGTTGCCTTCTAAAAGCAGAAATTCTGTCTCAATGAGGAAAAAATCAGCTGGAACCTTAATTATGCTTTGATGAGGTTTGAATCCTTAAGTGAATAGTAGATTGTACAAATGAACATTAATAAACTTCAGATCAAATACTAGGCTAGGAGTTAGTCTTTTCTTTCAGAAAAAACAATGTAACTCAGCTATCATGTAAATGCAAACAAAACCAAGTTTGAGATCACATTTTACACCTGTCAGAATGGCTAAGATTAATAATACAAATGACAGCGTATGCTCACAAGCATGTGGAGCAAAGGGAACACTCCGACATTGCTGTGCAAACGTATGGAACCCTTATAGGAATCAGTGTGGCAGTTCCTCAGAAAGGAGGATATAGATCTACTTCAAGATCCAGCTATAGCATATGTGGACAGCCACTCAAAGGATGTTTCAATCTACTATAAAGACATTTGCTTAATCATGTTTACTACTGCTCTATTCATAATAGCCAGAAACTGGAAACAATCTTCATATTCCTCGAGAGAATAATGGGTATAAAAAATGTACATTTACACAACAGAGTAATACTCCACTCTTAAAATAACTGCATCATGAAAATTTCGGGCATATGGATGAAACTAGAAAATTTCATCTTGAGTGAGGTAACCCATACCCAAAAAGATAAATGTTGTGTGATGGTGTGTATTTGCTTATATCTGGATATTATCCGATAAACAAATGATAACCACGCTACAATCAATAGACCCAGAGAAATTAGGCATAGAGTAATGGACCAGACGGAACACCTGGATCTCACTGGGAGGAGGAAATAGAATAGATTTTATAGGTGGACTGGAGCCAGGAAATGAAGAATGAGAACAAAATGATCAGGTGAGAAGGGGGAAAGAGGATGGGATTGAGGAAGAGAATGAGGGAAGAGGCATTCAAACTAACAGTTAGACCAGCACCATTTCTTGAAGATGCTTTCTTTTTTTTCCATTGTATATTTTTGGTGTATTTGTCAAAGATCAAATGACTGTAAGTGTGTGGTTTTATTTCTGGGTCTTTAATTCTATTCCACTGATCAACGTGTTTGTCTCTGTACCAATACCATGAAATTTTTTATTACTATTGCTCTGCAGTAAGGCTTGAGGTCATGGATGTTGATTCCCCCAGCTGTTCTTTTATTTAAGATTTGTTTTCACTATTCTGGGTTTTTTACCTGTACTGGCTAGTTTTATGTCAACTTGACACAGCTGGAGTTATCACAGAAAACAGAGCTTCAGTAGAGGAAATGCCTCCATGAGATCCAACTGTAAGGCATTTTCTCAATTAGTGATCAAGGGGCAAAGGCCCCTTGTGGGTGGGACCATCTCTGGGCTGATAGTCTTGGTTCTATAAGAGAGCATGCTTCTTTGTCATGATCTTTTGTCCAGCAATAGAACCCCTGACTAAGACAGGTGCCCTTCCAAATGAATTTGAGAATTGTCTTTTCCATGTCTTTGAACAATTGTGTTGGGATTTTGATGTGGATTGCATTGAATCTATAGATTGCCTTCTGTAGGATGGCCATTTTTTTATTTGATATTTTCTTTAATTACATTTCAAATGTTATACCCTTTTCCTGGTTTCCCCTCTGAAAATCCCCTCCTCCCTCCCCCTCCCCCTGCTTCCTAACCCACCTACTACTGCTTCTTGGCCCTGGCAATCCCCTATACTGGGGCATAGAACCTTTACAAGACCAAGGGCCTCTCCTTCCATCGATGACTGACTAGGCCATCCTCTGCTACATATGCAGCTAGAGCCATGAGTCCCACCATGTGTTTTCTTTGATGGTTTAGTCCCAGGGAGCTCTGGGGGTACTGGTTAGTTTATATTGTTGTTCCTCCTATGGGGTTGTAACCCACTTCAGCTCCTTGGTTACTACTTTCTCTAGCTCCTTTATTTGGGAACCCTGTGCTCCATCCAATGAATGGCTGTGAGCATCTACTTCTGTATTTGTTGGGCACTGGCAGAGCCTCTCAGGAGATAGCTATATAGGCTCCTGTCAGCAAGCTCTTGTTGGCATCCACAATTGTGTCTGGTTTGGTGGTTGTTTATAGAATGGATACCCAGGTGAGGCAGTCTGTGGATGTTCATTCCTTTGGTATCGGCTCTGGAATTTGTCTCTGTAACTCCTTCCATGGGTATTTTGTTCCCCATTCTAAGAAGGACCAAAGTATCTACACTTTGGTCTTCCTTCTTCTTGAGTTTCATGTGTTTCCCAAGTTTTATCTTGGTAATTCTAAGTTTCTGGGCTAATAGCCACTTATCAGTGAGTGCATATCATGTGTGTTCTTTTGTGACTGGGTTACCTCACTCATGATGATAACCTCCAGATCCATCCATTTATCTAAGAATTTCATAAATTCATTGTTTTTAATAGCTGAGTAGTACTCGATTGTGTAAATGTACCATATTTTCTGTATCCATTCTTCTGTTGAGGGACATCTGGGTTCTTTCCAGATTCTGGCTATTATAAGTAAGGCTGCTATGAACATAGAGAAGCATGTGTCCTTATTACAAGTTGGAGCATATTCAGGGTATATACCCTGGAATGGTATTGCTGGATCTTCTGATAGTACTATGTCTAATTTTCTGAGGAACTGACAAACTGATTTCCAGAGTGGTTGTACCATCTTGCAATCCTACCAGCAATGAAGGAGTGTTCCTCTTTCTCCACATCCTTGCCAGCATCTGCTATAACAACATTTTCAAAGTCAAAAGTATTTGTTATCTAGGTCTTTATATAAAAGTTTAAAATCTCTGTTGTAGATGGATTTACTGATTAAATACTAAATCTAAAGTTTAAAACATTTAATGTCATGTATGTAAATACCTTTTAATAAAGTATTGCATGTGAAAAGCAAAATTTCTCATAAAATAAGATGCAATACTACTATATTAACTTTTAAACTACAATTATTCACTTACTGTATTTGTGAGTGTGTGTATTTGCCAGAATGTGTGAATGTATGTGAATATCAGAGGTCAATCTGAGGGAGTCAGTTCTCTCTTTCACCATCTGTGCCTTGGGTTTGAATTCAGGTCATGAAGTTTCACAGAAGCATCTTCACCCACAAAGCCATCTATATTAAACTAAGTTTCAAAAATGAACACAAAAGGATTAGTCCCAAATGAAGATATTTGCTTTGCAGAGCATTCAGAATGGAGCAATAACAATAAGGCACAAAAGATATAAGCACTCAGAAGCATACACATATCACTAATAAATCTAACAGATATCCCCAAGTGATGTTTCACAGGTGAGCTCTCATATTAAGTAAGCACAGAAAAAATACATTTAAGACATCATTAATCAGGGAAGCATCAATAAAAGCTATAACCAATTATATTTTGTATAAGTATACAAACTTATTGACAAAAATGTAGACTTTTGACATTACCAGAGTTACAGAATTTGTATACATAGGGTACTGTGCTTGAAAAATACAATTTTATAACTTCTTTGTTATAGGAGATCAGATATCTGCGAATAATGAACACATTACCTATTTATTTGTAGCAATATATTCAAGAAATAATCATACATTATTACTGCTCTGAGATCTGTGCAAGATAGCCCTGTACTTCAGTTTTTTTTCCATTTCTCAGAGCTACTTTGTGCCACCAGAATACCCAGTAGAGTGTACTGATTTCTATTCTTTTGGGGTATTCTCCAGTCTTCTGTTCCTTAGAGGGCCAAACTGAATGCTCTGAGAAGCTTCAAGACCACACCTTTGAGTCTTTCTAAAGCAACAGTGAAGGCCCTCTTTAGGAAGGCAAACTGTCATGCTGATATTTTCTATAGGCATCAAAAGTGTTCACAATAAATTGGGAAAACATTGAGGTGCTGGCATAAAATTTGTAATTACTCAAATTATTTATAAATTGGGGCTCCACAAAAAATTATTTTAGCCTCTGAAAACTCTTAGTATACCTGAGATACCAATAAATTTAAGTAAATGAAATAAAATAAAACACAATGTTTTAGAAATACATGTAGAACTTATAAAGTACATGCAGAGTTTACAAAAAAAATGATGGATTGAATGAAAACGATTAAGAGAATGTATGCATTTAGATGTAGGTCATTGCAAGGTCCTAACTTCTATTCTCAGTGATGGATTTGTAGGTGTTTATTAGATTGTCAAACCAAATCAAATAAATGAAGCCAAGTAATTCATAAACCAAAAGTCCCTGTGCATGTATCATAAAATAAGAAATATAATAATAAAGTTATCTGTACCTGAATCCAAAGAATAAAAACTTACCCAACTGATGTGTTTCAGGGTAAAAAAATAAAGTCAAGCAACAGATTTAGTTATATGAGGCATATAACAAATGAAAAATGACATTTTGAATTTTTGGAAGAGAATATGCTATTTAACAAAATAACTATTCCTTATAAATTAGCTCATCTATATGTTCATATGTATGTTAATTCTTTAAAAAATTAAAAGAAATAAAGACAAGGGCAGGAGAGATGGCTCAGAATTTAAGAACTCTGATTGCTCTTCCAAAGGTCCTGAGTTCAAATCCTAGCAAATACATGGTGGCTTACAAACATCCCTAATGAGATCTGACGCCCTCTTCTGATGTGTTTAATGACAGCTACAGTTTACTTAACTGTAATAATAAATAAATCTAAAAAATAAAAATAAAGACAAAATAAAATGTATATTCTCTAAAAAAGATTAGTAAAAGGAAATGTACTATCTTGAGAGAAAATATTTGATACATGTCAATCATAAAAATGTCTAAAACTGTTTTATAAAAGTATCATAAAGATTTTAAGAAAAATCTTATGCAGAAGATTTTATGGTTATGCACCCAGTGTAATAAACAAAAAGGTTAGTTTCTAGTATATGTGAAAACTACATCAAATTATATAAATAAACTGCTTCATAGATAGATAGAAATGGGATGAAGGTAGAAGGTAATTAAGTCACATTATTGTTTAGATAAATGGTGTTGTTCTTCTTGGTACTTATTTTTATTTTAAAGTGGTAGTTTGGGGAAGGACAATTTAATTTTAACTATACATGTTCTTAAATGGCCTGGAAACTATACTTCTAAGTATCTATTGACTGCAAGGCCATTAAAAGAGAAATTATTGACTTACATTATATATTACATTATACGATATGGTGATTTCATTTCTGCACCAGAAATGTTAACAATAACTAACAATGAATCAGCACTGTCAGTTCTTCATCTCTGATTCCTCTATCTTGGCTCTGTTTATAAGTTCATTCGCCTAAGAAAGAGACCCATCTCTTGCGAGAGAGCCAATCCCTATTAAAGTTATTTATGATATTTTGCCTTGTTTGCAGACAGGAACCTGGCATGTCTGTCTCCTGAGAGGCTTCATCCAGTAGCAGATGGAAACAGATGCAGAGAGCCATAGCAAAACATAAGGTGGATCTCATGGGGTCTTTTGGAAGAGTCGGGGATAGAATTGAGCAATTCAGAGTGGTCAAGAACAACACAAAAAGACCTACAGGCCCTAGGCCTATGAGGGATCTCAGAGACTGAACCACTGACCAAAGATCTTGCAGGGCCTGGATCCTACACATTTGTAGCAGATGTACAAGATGTACAGCTTGGCCTTCATGTCAGTCCCTTAAAAACTGTAGCAGGGGCTGTTTCTGACTGTTAGCTGCCATAGGCCTCTTGTCCTATCTAGATGACTGGCTGGATCTCAATGGGAGAGGATACACTTCGTTCTGCTGGGATTAGATGACCCAGATTGTGATGGTAGCAAAGCAGGGTTTGTGTGGGGGTTCCCATTCTCAGAGAAGAGGAGGGTGTGATGCAGGGAGAGATTTGTTAGGGAAGGACTGGGAAGAGAGAAGGGAGGGGGCTGTGATATGTTAGGAACCTAAAGTGAATAAAAAATAAATTAATGAGGAAAAGGAAAGTTGAAAGAGAGGAAGGAGGGAGAGAGGAAGAGAGGGAGGGAAGGAGAGAGAGAGAGAGAGAGAGAGAGAGAGAGAGAGAGAGAGAGAGAGAGAGACCCTATTGGTTTTGTCACTTTATTATTTCAGACCTGGATTCCAAATTATGTGAAGGCCTTGACACTTGCACACCAGCTGAGCTATCCACTCATCATTAAAGGAAACTGCTTGTTCTTCTGTAGAATATCCTGCCATTGTGGGCCACACACTCTACACTTACTTGTATAGAAAAATCACTGAATTACTTGGAAAGGTGGTGGATGAGATTCCAATAAATGTCATCTAAATTCCATTATTTACAAACATGTATACATATATACATGCATACATACACAGACACAAACATAGATATGGTTGCTGAACAGTTGAGAGCCTTATAAGCAGTATTTACTATATAGTAATAGAGAAAACAATTATAAGGATGTTCATCCCCAAATTACTTGAGGAATAAAACAGAAAAATGCTAACTATACATCAGTACTGTTAAATAATTAGATATTTGATTCTCACACAATGGAATAAAATCTAAAGAAATCAACAACACATAAAGTATTTTGGAAAGAGGATATTATAAAAGTACACACATAGCATGGCTCTCTTTCTATAAAGATTTCACTATAACTTAAAAATTACATTTACAATCATCATGCCTAAAGTTTAGTAATGACATGTCAAATTGACAAAAATAAATTTAGATAAAAGACTGTAGAACGTATATACAGTGTCATGCCTACTTAAAGGCAGGCAGAAATTAAGTTATACATTTGATAAGTGTGTAATATCCTGAATATGTAAAGTATTCAAAAAAGCTAGGCATGTTAGTGCATGCTTTCGATCACAGCATTCTAGATGCTGAACATGTAATATTGTGAGTTCCAGAAGTACCTGGATAAATGGAGAGCTCAAAGCCAATTTGAACTGTATTAACAAGGCCTTGTCTTAAAATCCAAGTGTGAGATGTATCTCTGTGGTAAAGAACTTGACTACCATGCAAGTACTTTATACTCTGCCATGCAAAGGCTTCTATCATACACTTAAGTTTGATCTCAAACACAGCAATAAAAACAATAACAAAAACAATTAAGCAATGTGGGAATGTGGAATACTTCCTCAGAGCTTGTGTCTCTAACTGTGGATGTAGCAGAAGATGGCCTAGTTGGCCATCATGGGAAGAGAGGCCGCTTGGTCATGCAAACCTTATATCCCCCAGTACAGGGGAATGCCAGGGCCATGATGTGGGAGTGGGTGGGTAGGGGAGTTGGGCAGGGGATGGAGGAGAATATAGGGGACTTTTGGGATAGCATTTGAAATGTAAATGAAGAAAATATCTAATAAAAATTGGAAAAAAAAGAACATTGCAATTGTTCATTTGTTTTTTCTTGCTTTTGTTTGTGTTTTCTTGAGTAGGACATGGGTGAGAAACATCTCAACTAACTGCCTCACTGCAGGGTATCTCTCTTCAGTGTTTATCTTTGAAGAGATGTGCAGATTATTTCTACTATGAAAGTCACAAAAGATTGTAAATCTTACTTGTATAAACTCTTACTTTGAAAACCAGTAAGTAAATGCATTAAAAAGCATAAAGTTCAATTGTAATTTTAATAATAAATGGTTTTGGTAATCTATTTGAAAGCATATAATACAGATGATCTTAATATTTCCTTGGAATAGAAGTCCAAAAAGTTCAGACCATTTAATTATTAATAAAATTTGGTATAGATTAGCTATAGTTTTATTTGGCTTTAAAAAATAAATACTTACTTGATGATGACTTTATTATCCACATTCTCTGAATAAATGTTTCTGTGAGTATCTTATTAAATCATTTCTGTGAAGCTATATACTGCATTTCCTTGCAAAATCTTGCAGTATTGTGAAAAAATTGAAATAAATCCAAAATGCCCAGGATATGAACCCAGTCTACTATGAGTAATAATGAAAATGATTGATAATAATGCCATTCATATGAAAAGCCACAGCTGAAGTAGCCTGTTGTTATGATACAAGCTAGTTATGGCTACCTTTATACTTAATCCAGTTTCAAGTATTTTAATAAATAGTGAGGTCTATATTCTTGTATAATTTGAGCTCCATCACTTTTTTATATTGTGTCCTTGGGGAATTTGTAACTATGCTTAATGTTTCTTAAAGTTTAAATTAAATTATTTGTTTATGGATGCCTAAAAATGCAGGCTATTCATACATATTAGTGAGGCATTGTGACATTTTGATACATACATAAATGGTGGGTGCAGTGTTTGAATCTACCTATGTTTTTATATATCACTTACAGTGACATAGTCAAAAATCTCCTACAGTATTTTTTAAATGTATAGTAATTATTACAACCTGCATTTATTCTCCTGAGAAATACTAATTTGCTAATCCTATATGACTGCAATTTTGACTCATTGTTAACCTCCTTTGATGTTTTTTGTCCTGTTTTTGTTTTTTTTTTTTTGTTTTTTTTTGTTTTTTTTTTTTTTTTTTTTTTTTTTTTTTTTTTTTTTTTTTTTTTTTTTTTTTTTTTTTTTTTTTTTTTTTTTTTTTTTTTTTTTTTTTTTATCTTGAGACGTTATCCAAGTTATTAATCTTTCCCCAGATTGGTATTTGATTCTCTTTTTTCTCAAACATTTATTTATTTTGTTTTGTATGTATGAGTGTTTTGTTCACATGGATGTCAGTCTGGGCAACACATGCATGTGAGGTACCCTCTCAGGTCAGAAGAGAGAACTGGACACCTAGAATTGGAGTTATGGATGGTGGTGAGCCACCATGCATGCTATGGAAATTAAATTAGAGTCCTTTGTAAGAACAATTAATCTTAAACACTGAGCCATCTATTCAGCCCTGGCATTGAATTCTTTACCCTCCCATCTCAGCCTCCTGAGTTCTGCGATTACAAGTATAAACCACTTTTCTTGGAAATCTCTTTAATTTTAAGGTATTTTTTTTCTGCATTAGGACAGCTCCTTATTTGTGTTTTATAATATTGTATGGCATTTTTAAAAGGTTACATAAATCATAACAGGGAAATGATAAGGTAAGCAAGTAGACATACAAAATAATGTCTTTTGTTCTCTGTTCATTCCAGTTCTTAAATGGAGATAGATTCAAATTCTGAAGTTGACAGTGGAGACAAAAATTCTGTACACTCTATACTACTCTATTTATTAAAGCCATAAACAGATACCAAGACACCCTAGATGGAAGTGCCACTTACACAGTGGGAATGAGGTATCTTTCCCAGAAGACTCATGGGGGTTGACTATGGGAAGGAGATTTGAAAGTGATAGATGTGTAATCATATGTGCTCTTTTTCAGGCTAATGTTTGTGGATAGAAAAGACATTGCAGTCTACTGAATTTGAGCAATCGAATTTCTATAATTTACAGCATTGTGTTGTGTTTTATACCCATATCACACAAAATCCTAAAATGTTTTTTAAACCGTATTTTATGTACAAACTATGCCATTTGTCCCAAATTTTAATCTGGATCCAAACAGTGGGTTTAACATATAATACATACAAATTGAACCAAACAATTTTGAGAAACTCATATTCATGTTTTGCTGTTATCACCCAAGGATCCAGACATGCCTCAAGTTTGTTGTTGGTCTGCTTGTCAAATTTTGTCTGCATATTCTGATTACCTCAGGGACACGTGGCAAAACAGCTAGCTTCCAGAACAGCAGACTGCTCTCCATTCTCAACAAATCCTCCCCTCCCCCTGTCACCAGCTTATTCAAAGCAGTGATCAGAACCAGGCTGGTACCATCTAGGTAAGACAGATTCTTTTGTGATTAAAAAAAAATACTGCATCTAAAAACCAAGTCTCCAAACATATAACACCTGCCAAGATTTCAAATCTCATCAGGAACTTGAGGTGTGCAGACACCTCTACTTGCAGAAACTTGCACACATGATAAGTTCCTTCCCTGTGGACCAACTGAATAAAACATTATATCCATATAAAAATCTTCAGTGATGACTTTAGCCAAAATACCCAACTAAGGGGAGCAAGAACCTATAGAGACTGCCTCCAGTAGTTAGGCATGGTCCCCAGTTGAGAGATGGGGTCAACCCACCCATCTTGAAATTTTTAACCCAGAAATGTTCCTGTTCAATGGAATGACAGGGATAAAAATAAAATGGAACAGAGACCTAAGGAAAGGCTATTTAGAAACTGCCCCACCTAGGAATCCATCCCCATCTGCGGACACCAAACCCCCACACTATTACTGATGCCAAGAAGCACTTGCTGACATGAGTCTGGTATGTCTTTTCCCTAAGAGGTTCTACCAGCACCTGACCAATACAGATTGCAGAAACTGACAGCCAACCCTCGGACTGAGCCTGGAGACTTTGATGGAAGAGTTAGGGGAAGGACCAAAGGAGCTGAAAAAGATTGCAACCCCATAGGAATAACCATACCAATTATCTGGATCATCCAGAGCTTCCAGGGTCTAAATTAGCAACCAGAGACTATACATTGAGGGATCTGTGGCTCAAGATATATATGTAGCATCAATGACATCAATGGAAGGGGAGGCCCTTGGTCCTGTGGAGCATTGATGCCCTAGTAAAGGGGGATCCTAGAGTATTGAAGCTGGAGTGGGTGAGTGGGTGGAAAGTATCCTCATAGAGGCAAAGGTGTGAAGGGAGAGGGAGGATGGGATGGGGGCTGTGGAGGGGTAACTGGGAAGGAGTGCATCATTTGAAACATAAACAAAATGATTAATAAAAGATGTTTTTTGAAAAACGGCACATATACAAAATGAACAAACCTTAAAATATTTCAATGACTTTCCATAAAGTAAACATGTCTGTAAAGAACACCTATATTCAGGAAAAGAACCAGGGGTATCCAGGGAAAGATCACATTCCCTCTGTGTAAGTGGTGTTGTCATATAAGATGTCTTGGTATATTTTTTTCTGGTTACATAAATAGAACAGTATAGAACATACTGAATTTTTATCTCCATTTATGAATTTTCCCAAGGATTTGCTCATTTTAATTGGATTGTGTTGAACAACTATTCAACTATTGTATTGTTTACAATTCCATGATTGTTTCTGTCTTTGCTTATTATCACTAAAAAATAATTCCACCATGGAATATTACAGGAAATGCTGCATGATACTTTTTGGTGAATATTAAGTGTATATTTTGTAGGATGTATTTCAAAATAAAAAATATACAATCATTGCTAAGGCTTTGTGATAGATAGCTAAGTAGGTGATGCAGCTGACTATATGAAATTACATTTCCACAAATGGTAGATGGAACTCCAGAGACTTTATCTTCTCCCTGGTAATAGTTTGTCCTTCCTTTATACCATTCTGGTAGACTTTAGTCAATAATAGATTTAATCTCTGTTTATATGCTTAATGATTAATTAAATGTTGTTGTTTCCTCAAGAGACAGCTCACATATTTGTGCATTTACAAGATATTTTCACTGAATAGCTATTATTCATTTTAGGATCATTTTAGGTTTGTGGCAAAGCAAAATATAACTTGTAGTTTTTATATAATCCTTCTTCAAAATATGAGATCCTCATCTACCATTCAACCCTATTCCTGAGTGGCAGATTCATAATAATCCATAAAGAGTAGTCTTTTCTGCTGCTGTGCTGGTACAGAGTGTGAAAATGTACATTGAAGCTGTGTCTCCCACAATTGCTCATTCCCCTTTGAGTTCCCCGTGTTCTGCTTAATTTCTCTTTCCTCTCAATCTGGTTAGTCTCATTTTGTTTCCATCATCACCATGGTTTGCCTGTTCCAGAATATCCCATGATTGATTGGACTCTTTTATTTCATGTTCTTTCTAGAAGATATTTTCCCTGTTAAAATTGATTTCTTTTATTTAGTGATATATTTTTAATATTCCTTGATACCCTTTTGAAGTGGGAGAGTTCTGATCTTAGGATTTATAATAGGGCCAATGAGATGGCTAGGCTTATCCAACTTGCATAACAGAACCTATATGATCGAAGAGAACCAACTCCTGAGAGTTGTTCCCTGGCTTCCACATGTGCCACACACACACACACACACACACACACACACACACACACACACACTTACATGCACATCCCAGAGGTCAAGGTTAATTGACTCTGTTGGTCCTCTTGTGGGTTTTCCATATCCTTCAGGGCCTTCAATCCTTCTACCAACTCTTCCATAAGTATATAAGTATCCCTAACTTCAGTCCAATGCTCAGCTGTGGGTATTTGCATCTGTTTCAGTCAGCCACTGGGTGAAGCTTCCCAGAGGATAGTTTTGCTAGGCTCTTGTCTGCAAGTATAACAGAGTATCATTAATAATGTCAGGAATTGATGTTTGCCCATGAGATGGGTTTCACGTTTGGCCACTCTTTTAGTCTCTGCTCCATCTTTGTCCCTGCATTTCTTTTAGACAGGACCAATTTGGGGACAAAAGATTTGTGGGTGGTTTGGTGTCTCTATACCACCACTGAGGGGCCCTGCTTGGCTACAGGAGGTGACCCTTTCACTCTGTATACTGGTGTCTCAGTATTGGTTTTGTTTTCAACTTCCAATAATACCATATTGAGTATCATTATCTGAACATCTTCTTTGTCGCAGTATCTGTTTAATTTACTTTTCTATATTTTAATAGGATTTGTCTCCATATTATAGAGTTCTAAGAATTATAGGATTTACAGTCCCTTATCAAGCATATTCTTCATAAGTGACATATTATTCAGGTGGATTTTTGTTAATAATACATTGAACTTGAACTCTATTGGTTTGTAGACTTACTGGATACTTATTGTTTTTCTGAGGAGACAGCTCACTTATTTTTTGTCCATTTAAAAATATGTCTCTAATGTAGATATTACTTATTTTAGATTCATAGCAAAAATTTTGAATCGGGTTTCCATCACACAATCAAAACTCTTGACCTATAATTGTTCCTGTCTGCAAGAACTGCAGATATGGAAATGGAGAGGAGCCTGAGGAAAAAAAGGTCCAGCGACAGGCCCAAAGTGGGATCCAGCTCAAGGGGAGGTTCTAAGACCTGACACTGTTACTGAGGCTATGGAGCGCTCATAAAAAGGAATCTATCATGAGTGCCCTCTGAAAGACCCAACAAACAGCTGAAAGGGTCAGATGAAGATATTTTCACTCAACCAAAGGACAGAAGCAGTTGAACCCTGTTGTTGAATTAGAGAAGGCTGAGAAGGGAGATCCTGTAGGATGAACAGCAGTCTCAATTAATCTGGACCCCCAAGATCTCTCAAACACTGGACCAGCAAACAGGCAGCATTCACTAGCTGATATGAGGCTACTAACACACATGCAGCAGAGGAATTCTGGTTCTGTGTTCATTCAGAGATGATCCACCCAACCCTCAAGAGACTGGAGGTTCCAGGGAGTTTAGAGGTCAGGTGGGATATGGGTAAGGGCATCCACGCAGAGACAGGGTGGGGTAGGGAGGAGGTGTGGGACGTGGAGCAGTCAGAGGGTGGAAGGGGGGACAGGGAATGGAATATGGAGTGTAAAAATAAATTTAAAATAAAATAAAATGAGAGAGAGAGAGAGAGAGAGAGAGAGAGAGAGAGAGAGAGAGAGAGGTGTTCCATGGCTTTGAAGAATTCATCCCAAGCCAATGTCAAGTATGTCCAAGGACATTTTCACCAAGGACACTCTGGTTTAGAATGGCAGTTCTCAGTATTCTGGGCTAATAAAACCACATTCCCCACTCTCTAGTTTCGACTCCCCTTTATTTTGTGTAGTACCTCAGGTGGGTAAGCAACTCACAGCAGTTAAAGACAGCTGTGCGACACTTACATCTGCAAACAGAATGTGTTCACCAGATGGTTTTCCTGCTCAACCCACCTCTTCATTCCTTCCTGTGGAGAGAAAAATGTGATTTGGGCTCAAGGATGAAATTGTTACTCAAGTTCATTACACTATTCTCATTAAATCTATTTTTTTTCTGCATTGTTGCAAAGGAAAATATCCAAGTGCCCAATCCTTGCTCTCTTCTCTCATTTGCAAAACAATTATTGAAAGGTTTCCCCCAGTGAGAAATTTATATTGTCTAGGAATTTAAATTCTGGCAGATGGGTTGAGGGGGAGGACAGGTCATGTTAAAGTTAGAATTTTGGTCCCTTTCGTATTTTGTTTTGTTTGTTTTGTTTTGTCTTTATTGTGGAAAGTTATTGGCTTTTACACTGGGATGGTCATAAATATAAATTGTCAACTAATCCAAAAGCAATCACAAAACTATAAATTACTTAAGCTGAGCACAAAATTTCTCATTTACTTAGATAGGCATTATATTTGCTCATAAACAATGTGTTTACACAAATATATAACTAGACTGTGTCACTAGTCACAACACATTCTAGAATAAGGGACACATTTGAAGGAAGAACACACATGCACACACATGCAGACAGGCACACAGGCACACGAACACACAATGAGTTCAAAGTGCTGACTGAAATATTTGTACTACAAAAAGAAGAATAAACAAAAAATTTCTTTAGAGAGGTAAGATCTATGCTATGAGTGAGAATGTTGAAGTCTGTTCATCATACTGACAGCATGCACTATGCTTCTGCACCTGTCCTCTCTGCTGAAATCTCTATTACCCCTTCTAGGCCTTGTGAGGTCCTTTGCATGCTTATAAGACTATTCTATTCTCACCTCAGTAGGACCTTCTTCTAGGGACTTTACTCCATTGTTACCACCCACAATCTAGTCTAAAACTGTATAAAACCAGTTTCAGAATTTTTTGTTACTAAGAATCACCACTAGTATTGATAAGGGGAAAAATCTATTTTCAAACTTTAAAGAGAGAGAAAGAGTAGAAAAGCTATGAGTAGATTTCAATAGATCTTACATTCCAATTCTGGTTTTTCCTCAAGCCAACTTCTCCGAGGTCTTTCTTATCTCCCTTCCCACCTAAATTCATATTCTTTCTGTCTCTCATTAGAAGCAAGTAGGCATCTAAAGAATAAGGATAGGAATAAAAGAAGATAAGATGCAACAAAAGAAACAAATCAGAATAGGACAAAACAAGGAAATAAGAAAAAAAGAGCCAAGGGGGGAGCATTAGAAGTGTATATAGATATAGAAACGCACAAAATTTTAAGAGACAAAGTACCTCTAAAGATGCCATTGAGATTGATTTGTGTTGCCCATCTACTGATGGACATGGAGCTTTACATGGGATTCCAAAAGGAAGAATTTAAGGATAATAAATCTATGAGATAGAAAGAGCTGTCTAAACCACAGCAGACCACCTCAACAGAAAAAGAAATAATATTCTCTCGAGTGAAGTGATTGTAAGCATAGACCCAACCTACCTGGTAGGTAGGAGATGGAATGGAATATTGTACAGTGTTCAGTGAAAATACTGCTATCATTTTCAAGCTCAGGACATTTGCATAATCACACTTCCCCATCTGCTATTGACTTAAGGACATTATTTTTGGTGAGAAACTAGGATTTTTAATGCTTATACAGTTGATAATAAGGCAATCCTGGTACTTCTTGTGGGTTTCTTTTTTCTCTTTTCTTTTCTTTTGTTTTCTTTTCTTTTCTTTTTTCCTGTTTCTATTCTTCACACAGTTTTTATTATTATGCACATCATCAGGGTTGACCATCACACACACTTATATACTTCTTTATTTTGCTTATTACTCTATCTCTTTCCTTGAATTTTGCCTCTTATGGTCCTTGTTTCAATACACTATATGTCTTCTTGCCCCAGTTCACTCTTCTATGAGTAGAGATAGGACCATTACAACAATAGCAGCTTTCTCTAGTTCCAGATGCCTAGGAATTGCAATAGAGTTTTCTCTATAAAGTAGTTGTCTTGGCCCTTTCATGCTGTTTACTCCAGCACCCTCATTTATCTTCTGAATTGTGATGACCTTCTTGTCATCTCAATGGCAACCCGATGCTCTTGCTGTTGACAGAAGCACAACATCAAACCTTTCAAACTGTGAACTGATTCTCAATGTTCAAAGGGTTAGCTGGTGTCTGGCAGAGAGCATAAACTTCAGCAGAAATCGGATTTAATCAATCTTCCTTTCCCATCATTGCTTCCTCTTTTCTGTGATTCAAACAAATGAACTTCAAGTCTGTAGATTGCATTATTTTTGAGAATCACTCTACCAGGTTTCTGTAATAATCATTTTTTATTTTAATTTTTATGAATCATTTACTTAATATTAAATGACCGACTAAATGATGTTAGATTCAAGCAAAATTAGTTTTAGTCCTGAAAATACACTAAGAAGTGATCAACAAAATGCATAAATAAATAAATAAATAAATAAATAAATAAATAAATAAATAGATAAACAAATAAATACCAATTTTTGTGGTCTCTATAGCTACACTCGTGTTGATCTTTCAGTCCCTGTCATTTTTGGCTGTCAGCATTAGAATTCTGGCATGGGTACCATTCCCATGGAAACTGAGTTAACCTATTTTCTTAAGGAGCACTTTAGTTATTTTCCATGTAGTGTCTTTATGAGGGAAGCTCTTTGCGAGCTTTTCCTCTTTCCCCAAGATGACTGATGCCCTACAGACATTAAAGTGTGATGTACTTTCTGTCCTCTGTTCACCTTTCCTTTCTGTTTTGAATGCTGTTTTGAGTTTAAATACAGTTTTATTGGACGGAATTCATCTGATTTTTACTACTCATTTTTGTATTTAAAGAAAATCTTGTGTTACGGTGATGAACCAAGTTTGAAGGAACCAGGCAGGCTAAAATCTAGATAGACTCAAATTTGGTTTTTGTTTGGTTACTGCACAATGGTCACTGCTGATGGAACATGCCATCCAGGGTGATTTTTATTTTCAACATCAGCTCCACATATCTCTGAGACTAAAATCCTTTCTACCAGCTCAGCAGCAATCCAGTGGTTGCCATGGAAATTCCCTGTTAAACCACAGAATTGTTTTACTGGATTCTGGCAGCTGGAAGAACTGGATAAGAACACGAATTTGGGACTTTGGCTTTTTCTACTTTTTTTTATTATTATTATTATTATCATTTTACAGAGCTAAAACATTCCCTGACTTCAAAATAAAGATGTGTCTAAAATGGTATGCTTGGGATAATGTGAGAGCCAAAATGTATAATTAGTGATGGCTATTTGTGATCTACATAAAAATTGTTTTCAAATATATCTATAACCTAGTCCCAATTATATGTAACATTATGTAACATTATTTCCNTTATTATTATTATCATTTTACAGAGCTAAAACATTCCCTGACTTCAAAATAAAGATGTGTCTAAAATGGTATGCTTGGGATAATGTGAGAGCCAAAATGTATAATTAGTGATGGCTATTTGTGATCTACATAAAAATTGTTTTCAAATATATCTATAACCTAGTCCCAATTATATGTAACATTATGTAACATTATTTCCCGTGTTTTCTGTAGAGAAACCTTGTGGAAGTGATTCATTTTAAGAATATTGAAAATGAGTTTAAATGTGGAGTTTACAGGTATACCAATCTGATTATCTGTATTCTTAAAAACAGAAGTCTTTCCCAGGCTGTGAAACAGAAGAAAGAAGTTTCAGTGGAAGATAGGTCAGAGAGACATTGCATTTCTGGCATGGAGCCAGGCAGAAGGGACCATAAGCCAAGAAATTCTAGTGCCCTGTGGAAACTAAGAAATATAAAGTAAGGCTTTCCTTGTTCTTTGTGAAAAAAAAGCAAAAAAAAAAAAAAAAAAAAAAAAAAAAAAAAAAAAAAAAAAAAAAAAAAAAAAAAAAAACCAAAATAACAGCGTACCCTTACTGAACCTTGATTTCAGTACAATACACTTGAGAGTATTAAGATCCAGAAATGTAAGCTTCTTAAGTTGTGCTTGTTGAAGGTAATAACTTTGTAGTTATCTGTTATGGCAGAAGTATAAAAGTTAAATATCAATATGTCATTATTGTTATCTGTCATGGTTGCCAAAATTGAAATGTTCTGCTTTATAATTCTGAAGGATGAAGCTCATGCTGATTTCTCTAAATTTCAGAAGTTGATGTTCTTCATACTCTTATTTTACAACTTTATCTTTAGATTGACACCTGAAGATCATGTGTAAACAAAATGGTGTGACTACATGAACACTGGCTTCACACTATTCATATTGATTCTGTTCCTTGTAGTGAGGACACACATCATGATAGACAGAAAAGGATCCCTTAAATACTGTCAGGACTCTTGCGGGGGTGGAACTCAATAGTGAATCCCTTGAAACAAAGAGCCATTAAAAGAAGGGAGAAAATACAACAATACCTAATTTACCTACTAGTATCACATAGCAGCCTGGAGGTAGATGGAGAATTTGTACTCTGGCCTCCATGGATTAGGCTGGCATATGCTTCCTTAGAAAAAAAGTAATTCCATTTGTACTTGTGTAATATAGTAAGTTTAGAGCATTATTTAGGATTCTGAATACAGGAAGTAATGGGAGCCAAATATACTTTCTCAAGTACTTGTATTTCTGTCCCCTCTTACTAGACAGAAGAAAGATTACCAGAAGCAGTGGAGGGGCTCCTCTTTTAACCTCTAGCTAGGAAAAATATAACATGTTTGTACTACAATCAAAATGGATGGTATAAACAAGTATTTTGAATAGAATATTACTCCAATCCTCAACATGTGATCTGGGGATAGTTAGTCTGATTTAAAACTAAAGAACAATGTTAATGCCTATGTATGTATGAATAGTAGAGTACTTGTCAATCAAGCATAAGACTGGCATTCAGTTTAATATGCATACACACATACACACACACACACACACACACACACTGCTTAATTAAATGTTAACATTAACATTTAATTAGTCTTAGTCTTTAACATGGGAAAAATCAGAATATTAATTTGCAATTATAAATAAATGTTTTATATTATGCAAATATTACATATACTTATATGTAGTTATATATTTATATATAATAGGTAAATAATATATTATATAATATAAATAAATACATATTAACATTTAATTATCTGTATATCTACTATAGTTAATATATTGCATAGATTAGATACATATTTATATATCATATATATAACTTATATATTGTACATATTATTTAATATGTTGTATATATTCTGTATATTTATATGTAAGTATATATTTTATATTTATGTACATTGCATATAGTATTATACATGTAAATATGTGACTATATTTAAACAAATAAATATATATAATTGTTATATATAATATGTAATAATCAGATATATAAAATGTATCTAATATATTAGTTGTATACTAGCAATATAGATAATTATATATAAGTACATACATATAATTTTTATGAATATATTTATATATTTAATATATAATTATCTATATATCTACTATATCATATATATATATATATATATATATATATATATATATATATATATGAAAAGCAATTACGTTAGAGTAACAAGAATAATGTCCAAATAGCTTTAAAGTATTTGCCACACAATACTTCCAAATCTTGGAAATAGATGACAGTTTTCCTAACCAAAAAACCCCCATAAATATCAAGGTAAAATTTATTTTCTTTCTGAAATGAAGATTGCCTTTTATGGAAGAAGAAGAAAAAGAAGAAGAAGAAGAAGAAGAAGAAGAAGAAGAAGAAGAAGAAGAAGAAGAAGAAGAAGAAGAAGAAGAAGAAGAAGAGAAGAATAAGAGGAGGAGGAGGAGGAGGAGGAAGAGGAGGAGGAAGAGGAGGAGGAGGAAGAGGAAGAAGAGGAAGAAGAGGAAGAAGAGGAAGAAGAAGAGGAGGAGAAGCTAAGGGGAGGAGGAGGGGGAAGAGGAGGAGAAGGAGAAGAAGAAGAGGAAGAAGAAGAGGAGGAAGAGGAGGAGGACAAGGAGGACGGGGAGGAGGAGGAGGAGAGAGAGGGAGAAAGAGAGAGAATGGGAACTACATCTGCCTTCCTGTGGACTACAGCCAGTATCTTTCCTCATGAGTCTGGATGTTTGGCAGAGCAAGAGAAACAGCTGTCCTGGTGTGCTAAAGATTACATTCCTGGAAGGATTAAGGTCATAAAAAGTCATTAGAAACTGCAACAATGGACTTTTTCGCAGTAGAGATTAGTTAAAAAATTTCAGAACATTACTAGCCTGGTATAGTACCAATAAAACAGTCTGACCCTATCTAAGTCCATGAAGGTCAGGGAAAGAGCTATCACACTAAATTCTCCATAGTATAAAATTTGCACAGGATATATTCTCCTGTATCATGCACAGTGTCATGATTTAAAGAGGTAAGCTTTGAACAAATACCCAAAGCCCAATGTGTTGCTTGTTGATACTTTAAACCTGTGCTGGCAGAATGTCTCATATATCCCTGTGCTCAGTTACTGTCTTAAATAAGTAAGAGTTTACATGTGTCCATCAATTATGAAGAATGAGAAAAAAGAAAACAATCCTCAACATCAGTTTAACTTTCACAAAGAAAATCCCTGAGAATAAAAATTAGACTGAAATAAATTCACATGTAAATTTTATATAAGACACTCTTCTAAGTGAGACAAACAGGTCATTCATTATCTTCCTTAGGACAATCAAATGGTCAAAGTGTTTATCATAATCATTCTTTTTCTCTCTCTCTCTCCTCTCACCCTGAAACATAAGTTTCACTTCCAAGTTCTTGCTGTTAATGTATGACTTATGAATCAGACTTAGGTATGTTTGGTACCAAAATTTGGCTTTTCTCACTGGACAACCAGAAACAAAGGCTGATTCTTTATGAGCTTGCTATTTCTCTGAGTTTTTTCCTTCAGTGGCTTAATTTGCCAGAAGCAGATTAGTCTCAATTAATTCTCACCATATGAACTACAAAGAGTAGACCTCTGGTGCAAAACACGCAGAAATGTGGAACAGTAAAAAAATGTGTCCTAACAAGATAGTTAATGCTGGAACTTTGATTTAAAGTCTTAGCATTTCTAGTAAAATATATTTGGCCCAAATATTCAATTTCCATCAGCTTCACATTTTCAATTGTAAACTGTGACAAATAATAGTTGTATGATTAAAATATTGTTATGGTTAAAGGATGAAATGTATGACAACACAATACTTTAAAAAGTCACTGTGTATCTAAATTATAATCTCAAAAAAATACAAAAGGTAAATTTTTTAAAACAAAATATATATGAATATATTTATTATTTCACATATTTGAATTTATGAATTTATGAAATTATATATATTCTGAAATTAATATGTCACATTTTTGGAAACAATATATTAATTGGTTGAATAAGTGTTCACTAGTCCTGCTTGCTGTTTGAATTCATATATGTTTGAAAAAAGATGACAAATTATGACTATATCTTAAAATTATATAGGACATTTTGAAGATAGATTTTAAAAACTACATATATAAATTTTATAAAGAAGTAAATACAAGCATATGTAATACAGCAAAAAAGAAAAAGTAAACTCACGAACCGTTGACTCTCAAAATCCTGTAGTTTGTGTTTTGCTTTCTAAGATTATCTCTGGTCTTCTGGATTCCATCTGTGCCCCAGGGCTGACCCTGTGCCATAGCTTTCCCACTTCAGTCCCACCCAGAGAGAGCAGTTCTCCCAGGAATGCTAAAATACCAAAGATCACAGGTGAGCCCACCACTGCTGCCTAAAACAAGGCTCAAGTGGGACCTGCCCAGATCCCATAGTTCCCAGGAATCTCAGAGCAGCCAGGGACAGGATGTTTCCATTTGTGCCCTGTCCTGACCCTGTGCCACAACTATCTGGACCACAGTCGAGCCCCACAAAACAGTCTGGCCCTGAGAGAGCAGTTCTCTCAAGAATGCTAAGACACCAAACTTCATAGGAGTGCTAAAAGACTTAAGACCACAGGCTCTCTGGCTCACAGGTCCACAAGAGGGACAAGCTCTGGTCAGAGTCAGCAAAACCAGCTAAGACCAGAGATAACCGGATGGCAACGGGCAAGCACAAGAACATAAGCAACAGAAACCAAGTTCTCTCACCACAGGAAGTCCTGGACACCCCCAACACACCAGAGAAGCATGATTCGGACTTAAAAATCACATCTCATGATGATGATAGAGGACTTTAAGAAGGACAGAAATAATTCCCTAAAAGAATTACAGGAGAACACAGGTTAAAGAGGATACACGTAAGTCCCTCAAAGAAATACAGGAAAACATAACCAAACTGGTGAAGAAATTTAACAAAACCATCCAGGATCTAAAAATGGAAAGAGAAACAATAAAGAAATCACAAAGGGAAACAACTCTGGAGATAGAAAATCTAGAAAAAAGATCAGGAGTCATAGATGTAAGAATCACCAACAGAATACAAGGGATAAAAGAGAATCTCAGGTACAGAAGATATCATAGAAAACATTGACACAAAAATGTAAAAAGCTCCAAACTGAAAACATCCGGGAAATCCAGGACACAATGAAAAGACCTAAGGATAATGGAAATAGAAGAGAGTGAAGATTCCCAACTCAAAGGGACAGTAAACATCTTCAACAAAATTATAGAAGAAAACTTCCCTAACCGAAAGGAAAAAATAGCCATAAACATGCAAGAAGCCTATAGAACTCCAAATAGATTGTACCAGAAAAGAATTTCCTCCTGTCACATAATAATCAAAATACCAAATGCACAAAACAAAGAAAGAATATTAAAACCAGTAACAAAAAAAGTCTCCTTCTGGTCGGTGCCAGCTCTGGGCCACCTTGGATGCTAACTCAGCAGATGGTCCCATGGTCCCCAGAGGACTTTACCCCCCCCCCCCCAGGTGCCCTAGCATGCCCAGGATCTTAGGATCACTGGTGAGTGGAAGACAACATCTGTTCCAACACAACTGGGAGTGCCCTGGGCCAGCAGGAGCAGGGACACAGGAGCCTGCCCAACCAGCTGCTCTGGTTCCTTCTGGTCAGAACAGGTCTACCTTGGTTTCAAACACAGCAGACAGGCCCACAGTCCCCAGAGGAGGTACCACTTCTAGGTGCTCTAACATAACCAGGATCTTAGAATTCCAGGATCCCAGGATCCTAGGAGCTTGGTCACATCAGGATCTCAGGGTCTCAGAGGAAGCTTGACTGCCAAGAACTCTGACACACCCAGAATCTCAGGATCATAGGATCAAGGAATCACAAGATCACAGAGAAAGCTGGACTCTGAGGAGTTCCAACTCAATCGGAATAACAGGAAGGATAGGCTCCAATCAGATATACTGAGGGCAGGGAGCACTTGAGATAATCAGATGGCAGGAGGAAAGCCTTAAGAACAGAATCAACAGAAACCAAAGTTACATGGTATCATCAGAACCAAACTCTTCCACCATAGCAAGTTGTGGATACACCGTCACACCAGAAAAGCAAGATATGGATGTAAAGTCACTTCTCATTATGATGATGGAGGATTATAAGAAGGAAATAAATAACTCCGTTAAAGAAATACAGGAGAACACAGGTGAAAAAATTGAACAAAACCATCCAGGATCTAAAAATGGAAAGAGAAACAATAAAGAAATTACAAAGGAAGACCACTCTGGAAATAGAAAACCTAGGAAAGAAGTCAGGAGTCATTGATGGATGGAAGCATAACCATAGAATACAAGAGATAGAAGAGAGAATCTCAGGTACAGAAGATACCATAGAAAACATTAACACAACAATAAAATAAAATGCAAAATGCAAAAAGATCCTAACCCAAAACATCCAGGAAATCCAGGACACAATGATAAGAGAAAACCTAAGGAAATAGGTATAGATGAGAAGGAAGATTTCCAACTTAAAGGGCCAGTAAATATCTTCAATAAAATTATAGAAAAAACCTTCCCCAACCTAAAGAAAGAGATGCCCATGAAAATACAAGAAGCCTACAGAACTCCAAATAGTTTGGACCAGAAAAGAAATTCCTCCCATCACATAATAATCAAAACACTAATGCACAAAACAAAGAAAGAATATTAAAATCAGTAAGGGAAAAAGGTCAAGTAATATATAAAGGCAGGCAGACCTGTTAGAATTATGCCAAACTCCTGCCCAGAGACTATGAAAGCTAAAAGATCCTGGGCAGATGTCATACAGACCATAAGAGAACACAAATGCCAGCCCCTGGCTACTGTACCCAGCAAAACTGTCAATTACCATTGTGGTCCCCACACCCATGCCAGCTCCTCCAGGCTGGGATCAGTTCAGGCCTGCCACCATTGAGGCGGGGGCACCCTGGCTCTCCAGCTAAGCCTGACTTTCTTTTTTTTTTCTTTGTTTTTGTTTTTTGTTTGTTTGTTTGTTTGTTTGTTTTTCGATACAAGGTTTCTCTCTATAGCCCTGGTTATCCTGGAACTCATTTTGTAGAGCAGGCTGGCCTCGAACTCAGAAATCCTCCTGCTTCTGCCTCCCAAGTGCTGGGATTAAAGGCGTGTGCCACCACACCAGGCGCCTGGCTTTCTTATGCTAAATGCCTCTGCATTTCTCAAGAATCCTGCTACCTGCCTGTCATGCCCCACCTGGATCCTGCCTCCAGCTGGGATGTTCCACAGTTCATTAGACTTCAGGCTACATTCCTGGCACCTGCGCAGAACTGACTGTGGGCAGGGTCTTCCCTCTCAAAACCAAGAAATAATTCTAACTAAAATCAGATGCTTTGAATGGAGTGATTTGTCTTAGCATCCATTATTTCTCTACCACCCTAGTCTTATTACAGCCCCAGTCCGCCTTCTGGGGAACCCAGACTGTTCTGTGGGGGGACCGTGGGCAGTGGACCCCTACAACCATAGATGGAGAAACCGAGATATTCCATGTCAAAACCAAATTTACACAATATCTTTCCACAAATCCAGCCCTTCAAAAGATAATAAAGGGAAAACTCCAACACAAAGAGGGAAACTAAGCTCAAGAAAAAGCAAGAAAGTAAGTTTTCAACAAACCTAAAGAAGATAGCCACGTGAACAGAATTCGAACTCTAACAAAAAAAAAAAAAATAACAGGAAGCAACAATTACTTTTCCTTAATAACTTTTAAAGCAATGGACTCAATTCCCCAATAAAAAGACATAGACTAACAGATTGGATACATAAAGAGGATCCAGTATTTTGCTGCACATTGTTTACACACCTCAGTGACAAAGACAGACAAAAGAATAAAGGCTGGAAAAAAAATGGTCCCAAGAATCAAGCTGGAGTAGTCATTCTAATATCAAATAAAATTGACTTTCAACCAAAAGTTATCCAAAAAGATGAGGAAGAACATTTGCTATTCATCAAAGGAAAAATCTACCAAGATGAACTCTTAATTATGAACATCTATGCTCCAATTGCAAGAGCACTAACATTCATAAAAGAAACTTTACTAAAGCTCAAAGTACACATTGCATCTCACACAATAACAGTGGGAGGCTTAAACACCCCACTTTCACCAAAGGACAGTTCATGGAAACAGAAATGAAACAGAGACACAGTGAAACTAACGGAAGTTATGAATCAAATGGATTTAACAGATATCTTTAGAACATTTCATCCTAAACAAAAGAATACACCTTCTTCTCAGCACCTCTGAGTACCTTCTCCAAAATTGACCAGAAAATTGGTCACAAGTCAAGCCTCAACAGATATAAGAAGAATGAACTAATCCCATGCATACTATGAGATCATCATGGACTAAAGCTGGTCTTCAACAGCAACAAAAACAACAGAAATCCCCCACACACATGGAAGCTGAACAACTCTCTACTCAGTGATAATTTGGATAGGGAAGAAAGGAAGAAAAAAATTATAGACTTTTTAAAATTTAATGAAAATGAAGGCACAACTATGGCATACAATGAAAGCAGTGCTAAGAAGAAAACACTTAGGTCTAAGTACCTCCATAAAGAAACTGAAGAGAAAAAAAAAAGAAAAAGAAGAAACTGAATACACTAGCAGCTTGTCAGCACATCTGAAAGATCTAGAACAAAAAGAAGCAAATATATCAAAGGGGAGTAGATGGCAGGAAATAATCAAACTCAGGGCTGAAATCAACCAAGTAGACACAAAAAGAACTATACAAAGAATCAACCAAACCAGGAGCTGGTTCTTTGAGAAAATTACGAGATAAATAAACCCTTAGCCAAATAACCAGAGGGCACAGGGACAGTATCCCAATGAACAAAATCAGAAATGAAAAGGGAGACATAACAACAGAAAGTAAAGACATTTTTAAAAAATTGTCAGATTTTACTAAAATGTCTATACTAAAAAAAAAAAAAAAACTGGAAAATTTGGATTAGATGGACAATATTCTAGACAGATGCCAGGTACCAAAGTTAAATCAGAATCAGATAAACAAGCTAAACAATCCCATAACCCCTAAAGAAATAGAAGCAATCATTAAAAGCCTCCCAACCAAAAAAAAAAAAAAAAGCCCAGGACCAGATGGTTGTAGTGTAGAATTCTATCAGAATTTCAAAGAAGAACTAATTCCAATACTCTTAAAATTATTCCACAAAGTGGAAACAGGAGGAACACTACCAAATTCAATCTATGAAACCATAGTTAAGCTGATATCAAAACCACACAAAGACCCAACAAAGAAAGAGAACTTCAGACCAATTTCCCTTAGGAATATTGATGCAAAAGCACGGGAGAGGGAGGGTAGGGGAGCAGGGCTGGGGGAGGATATAGGGGACTTTTGGATAACACTTGAAATGTAAATGAAGAAACTCTCTAATAAAAAAAAATTCTCACAAACTAAATCCAAGAACACATCAAACAGATCATCCACAATGATCAAGTAGGCTTCATTCCAGCAATGCAGAGATGGTTCAATATATGGAAATCTATCAACATAATTCACTATATAAACAACTCAGAGGGGAAAAAAATCACATGATCATCTCATTAGATGATGAAAAAGCACTTGACAAAAATTCAACACTCCTTCATGTTAAAAGTCTTGGAAAGAACAGGAATCCAAGGCCTATCCCTAAACATAGTAAAAGCAATATGCAGCAAACCAGTAGCCAACATCAATCTAAATGGGGAGAAACTTGAAGCAAACACACTAAAATCAGGGACTAGACAATGATGGCCTCTCTTTCCCTATCTATGCAATGTAATACTCAAATTTCTAGCCAGAACAATTAAACAACTGGAGCTCAAAGGGATACAAATTGGGAAGAAAGAAGTGAAAATGTCACTATTTACAGATGATATAATAGTATGCTTAAGTTACTCCAAAAATTCCAGCAGAGAACTCCTAAACCTGATAAACAACTTCAGCAAAGTGGCTGTGTATAAAATTATCTCAAACAAACCAGTAGCCTTCAACTACTCAAATGATAAACAGCCTGAGAAAGAAATTAGCGAAATGACCCCATTCACAATAGTCACAAATATTATAAAATATTTTGGTGTGACTTTAACCAAACAAGTGAAAAATCTGCATGACAAGAACTTCAAGTCTCTGATGAAAGAAATTGAAGAAGACCTCATAGGATGGAAAGATCTCCCATGCTCATTGATAGGCAGGATTAACATAGTAAAAATGGCCATCTTGCAGAAAGCAATCTACAGATCCAATGCAATTCCCATCAAAATTCCAAGTCTTCTTCACAAAGATAGAAAGATCAAGTCTCAAATTTATTTTGAACAACAAAAAAACCCAGGATAGCGAAATCTATTCTCAACAAGAGAACTGGGGAGAATCACAATCCCCGACTCAAGCTTTAATACAGAGGAATAGTGATAAAAAACCTCATGGGTTTTTCTCTGTACATCAGTACAGAGACAGGCAATTACATCAATGGAATAGAAGTGAATACCCAGAAATAAAACCACACACCTATGGTCACTTGATCTTTAACAAAATGTTAAAACCATCCAGTGGGGAAAAGGCAGCATTTTCAACAAATAGTGCTGGCTTAAGTGGAGTTCTACATGTAGAAGAATACAAATTGACCCATTCTTTTATCCTTGTACATAGCTCAAGTCTAAGTGGATCAAGGATCCTCCACATAAAACCATAAACACCTAATCTAATAAAAGAGAATGTGGGGAAGAGCCTCAGGCACATGGGCACAGGGGAAACCTTCCTGAACAGAACACCATAAGATCACCAATCAACAAATGGGACCTCATAAAATCAAAAGGCTTCTATAAGGCAAGGGACACTGTCAATAGGACAAAATGGCAACCCACAGTTTGGGAAAATATATTTACCAACCCTACATTCAATAGAGTGCTAGTATCCAAAATATACAAAGAACTCAAGAAGGTATACTTCAGAGAACCAAATAACCCTATTAAAAATAGGGTACAGAGCTAAACGAGGAATTTTTAACTGAGAAATATTGGATGGCCAGGAAGCAACTAAAGAAATGTTCAACATTCTTAGTTATCAGGGAAATGTAAATCAAAACAACCCTGAGATTCTACCTCATACCAGTCAGAATGACTAAGATCAAAAACTCAGGTGACAGATATGGTGAGGATATGGACAAAGAGGAACATTCCTTCCTTGCTGGTGGGATTGTAAGCTGGTACAACCACTCTGGAAATCAGTTTGGTGGTTCTTCAGAAAGTTGGATATAATACTACCTGAGGACTCCTGGGCATAAACCCAAAAGATGCTACTATGTATAACAAGGACACATGTATTTGTAATAGCCAGAAGGTTGAAACAACTTAGATGTCTCTGAACAGAAGAATGGTACATTTATACAGTGGAGTGCTACTCAGCTATTAAAAACAATGACTTCATGAAATTCACAAGCAAATGGGTGGATCTAGGAAATATCATCCAGAGTGAGGTAACAAAGTCACAAAAGAACACACATGATGTGTACTCGCTGATAAATGGATATTAGGAAAAAATCTTGGAATACCCATGATAAAACTTAAAGACCATATGAAGTTCAAGAAGAAGGAAGACCACAGTGTAGATATGTCAGTCCTACTTAGCAGGGGAAACAAAATAATCACAGGAGGTAGAGAGTGGGCAGAACTTGGAAAGAATGGAGGAGGGGTGACAGGATCAGGTGTGGGAGGTGATGGGGAGATGTACAGAGAGTCAAGAAATTAAACAGAGGTGTGTAGCAATGTGGCATGGGGAACTGGGGGTAGCCAACAGAAAGTCCTAGACACCAGGAAAGCAAGAGGCTCCCAGACCTAACTGGGATGACATTAGCTGAAATACCCAACAAAGGGGAGAAAGAACCTGTAGAGACCATACCCAGAGGTTAGGTATGGCCCCTGGTTAAGAGATGGAGCCACCCACCCTTCTCTAAATTTTAACCCAGAATTGTTCCCATCTAAAGAAAATATAGGGACAAAGACTAGAGCAGAGACTGAAGTAAAGGCCATTGGAGAGACTGCCCCATGTGGGGATCCATCTCATTTACAGACACCAAAGCCAGACGCTATTGCTGATGCCAAGAAGTGCTTGCTGACAGGAGTCTGATATGAATGTCTCCTGAGAGGCTAAGCCAGAGCCTTACAGATATAGATATGGATTCTTGCAGCCAACCATTAGACTGAGCAGGGGTACCCCAACGAAGAAGTTTGGGGAAGAACTGAAAGAGATGAAGCGGTTTGCAACCCCATAGGAAGAACAATATCAACCAACCAGATCTTCCAGAGCTCCTAGGGACTAAACCACCAACCAAAGAGTACACATGAGAAACCCATGGCTCCAGCTGCATATGTAGCAGAGGACAGCCTTGTCTGACTCAAAGGGAGGGAAAGCCCTTTATCCTGTGAAGGCTTGATGCTCCAGCATAAGGGAATGCTAGGATGTTAGGTCAGGAGTAGGCATGTGGTGGTGGAGCACCCTCTTAGAGACAAGGGTAGGGGGCTGGTTAGGGGTAAGTTCTCAGAGAGGAAACTGGAAAGGCAGATAACATTTGAAATGTAAATAAATGAAAAAAAAAAACAATAAAAAAGTCTATTTCTGGTTATGTCAAGGATATTAGTGATGCCACATTTCTGAAACATATCACACAATTTATTTATTTATTTATTTTATTTATTTTTATTTATTTTTTATTTATCATATGTAAGTATACTGTAGCTGTCTTCAGACACCTCAGAAGAGGGCATCAGATCCCATTTCAGATGGTTGTGAATCGCCATGTGGTTTCAGGGAATTGAACTCAGGACCTTCTGAAGAGCAGCCAGTGCTCTTAATGGCTGAGCCATGTCTCCAGCCCACAAGTTTATTTTGAACGTCCTTTTTTTCATAGTTAGGTTTTCTACTGCTGTGATAAAATACCATAACCAAAAATAATGTGGAGAAAGAAAGGTTTATTTTCTCCTACAACTCTCAGGTCAATCACTGAGAGAAGTCTGTCAGTAAGTCAAGCCAGGAACCTGGAGGCAGGAGCTAAGATAGCAGCCATGAAGGAGAGATGCTTACTAAATAGCTTTCTCCTCATGGCTTGCTCAGTCTAACCTCCTCCTCCTCCTCCTCCTCCTCCTCCTCCTCCTCCTCCTCCTCCTCCTCCTTTTCTTCCTCCTCTTCACCCTCCTCCTCCTTCTCATCTTGATCCTCATCCTCTTCCTCCTCCTTCTCTTCTTTCTCTTCCTCCTCCTCCTTCTTCACTTTAATTTTAATTGAAATAGAAGTATATCACTTCCCACTCCTTTTCTCTTTTCAGAATCTCCAGTTACCTTCCCACCAAGGCCTTCCTTGTCACCTCATTCTCAGGCTGTTAGCCTCTTTTTCTTTAATTTTATTTGTTACAAGTGTGTGGATGAAGAAACATATAAATAAAAACTGTGAGCCTGGTTTTATTCCTTGTGTGCATAAGGTTTCAAAACTGATAACTCTTCATTAGACAATCAATAAGGAGGCCCATCTTGGGAGTAGCTAAATTTTTCTTCTTTGAGAAGTTAATTATCTGCCTATATTTGTTGTTGAAGGATGAAACCCCAGAAATGTCTCCCCTTTCATTTTAATATGTACATGGATATTAGCATTGTTCAAGGTTTGTTTATGCATCCATTTCTAGTAGAGACTATTTCATTGCAATCTTCCTGGGATTCTGGCACTTACAATCTTTCTGGATAATCTTCTACCACGTTCTCTGAGCCATACATATGGGAGCTCTTGTAGAAATATGCATTGGGTTTCGCGTAATCTATTGATCTCTACATTATGCCTAGTTGCAGTTTTTGTGATGGCTTCCATTTACCATAAAGAAAAGTTTCTTTTATGAGGGGTGGTAGTTACAGATATCTGTGAGTAAAGATAAGATTTAGAATGTAGTAAGGAAGGAATTATGCTTATCTAGAAAAGTTAAGATAATATATACTTTCTAACGTCCACGATCTTTCTATCCCTGGGAAGTTGTCTAATACTAAGCATGACTTGCTTCTTATAGAGTGGGCCTGAAGTCCAATTAGACAGATGTTGGTTGCCACCAAGATATGAGTGCTATATAGTGGTCCTTTATAAATATTTTTCTATGCCAGTTATTGTCACTGTTCATAGGTGTTGCTGTTGGATAGGGCTGTTTAATTGCTTCCCTTCCTTCTTAGCTTGTATAGTATTTTCTAGAACCATGTAAAATAGACCAAAGAAGAGGCTTTTGGGTCATACACAGTTCAAGCCATCTGAATCATGTGCCCTAAGTATATGATGTTTTCAGAAACAGAGGTATATACCCAGCTTCTAAGAAATATCGACTATTAATATTGTTTCAGAAATCAGTTGGACTATACTGACCAATCATTCAGAAGAGTTTTTTCATGTCTAGCTCTAGGGTTTACATTAGTCTATGGCTCTTTGAGGGAATATTATCAACCCAAGTGTCAGCCTTCTTTCTTATATACCCTAGGGCTACATACACAGGAGTGGTAGTGCCCAAAATGGACAGAAAACTCTCACATTAAATATTAATAAAAATATTCCAAAGATTTGCCTTCAAGTCAATCTGATGTAATACTTTTCTCATTAATGTTTTTCTCTTTCCAGATTTGTCTAAAGTTGTGTTGAGTTGGCAAAAGTCAACCAAGACACCTTCCAAACCCCTCACCACTCATTAAGGGAAGACATAGAGAAGACTGCCAGACATGCCACCTTTCTTATTATGCCATTTAAATAGTTTGTTGACAAGCTACCCATCAAATATTGCTTCTAAGAATAACACTCAAGTTGATTGTTCATACAGAAGGGCAGGGATAAATGGCATTGGTCATTTCTTGGTTAATAGCCATTGTAGCACATTACTTATTTCCATTTAAGATATTGTCATGACATGGACAAACACTATCCTATAATTGATGTGATTCAATTTAAACAACCAGAACACGTAAAACTAAAGAAACAATGAATTGTGCACCCATGATGGAAGTAGAAAAACATGAATCATACATCCCAGAGTTATACATTTCTGTTGAGATTTCAAACACGTTACACTTCTCTCTCAGCTTCAGTTCCTTCCATGTAGTATATGGATAATAGCCTGAACCTTGAAAGAGTGATAGGAAGATGCATCTGACTGAATATATAGATGCCCAATTTGCATAATAGTATTTACCCTTCCACCCTATGATAAGCATGCAGAATGATATGATAAGAAGGGTCTTCCTGCAGCTCTTTTCATCACTCTAGACCTCGTGTGAGGATCTGGGATCTGTACTGCCATAGGGTAAGAGAGAGAAGTGAGGCTTGGATTTGTAGATAATCTTCATATTGATGCAATATAGTTGAAACAGCTCCTCTGATATACAGTCCTCTACATTTGTAGTCTGGTACATACAATTAAATTTACAAAACAGCAGCATGCAAGATTCCAAATGAGGGAAGCAACCAACAGTTTTACTATTATGATGCCTATTAATCACAACAATGACCAGCATGACACTATAGCCCTAAGTTATACATACCAGGTAGTAACCAACAACTCTCTTATTGGATTTAATACCCATTTAATAAGAAGGAACTCATGACTGGTACTGGAAATTCAGTCAAGCAATGAAGTCATGGGTCTTGGGGAAGAACCTTCAACAGCCACTTCACTATACCCCTATGTACACTATCATCCCTAACTACATTCTAAATATTTATATAGTCTTCACTCCTGTTCTAGGAAACTTCTTTTTGCAACAGATGGAGACCATCACAGAAAACAACTAATGAAAATGCATAGTTGCTAGAACGCAGCCCTGATAGATCCATCCAGAAAACAATGCCCATGGCCAAGGCTTTGTAAATATGGCTGAAGAGGCAGCAGGAAGGTGATTAAAAGCCAGAGAATCAGAGAGTCTGCTGTAACAGTTTGCTTCTTAGAAATGTGAGAAGCTATATCCATAATGTCTGAAAAACATGAATGCCTAAACCTGTGCTGAATAATAATAATAATAATAATAATAATAATAATAATAATAGGCATATTAAAAAGGACAGAGGAATTACCATGATACATCAATCCTACAAAAAGAACTACAGAAAATAGGAATAGTAGGAGAAATAGACTAGTGAAGAGGACATTAATTAATTATTCAATAACACACTGTCAGCCTGAAAGACTTATATTCAAATAATATAAAGAATTAGCAGATCATGTTTAGGATTTATATGCATACTGGTTATACTTTGGGATATATATGTTCATAAGTATACATATATGCATGGGACTATAATCAATGAAAAAATAAAAATAATTCCTCTATGAATTTTAAAGAGAACAAAGAGAGAATTATGGGAGGGTCTGATGAGAAGAGAAGGAGGGAAGTGTGCAGTAATTATAATTTCAAAAATTAAATAAAACACAAAACAAAACAACAAAACAAAAGGATCTTAGAAGCATAAACTACTGCCAATTAGTTCTGTGCAAAAACTTTAGGGCTGCAGATATCAGACAAAGCTGCAGCACTTTAGGAAAATAATTCTCTCTAATTAGCTCTCATGTAACTCTAAAGGGAAAAGAACACAGAAAGGAACACTTAGGAAGAGTTTTGTATACATATCAGCAATAGTTTTCAGGGCTTGAAATTATTGGTGTGGAAAAAGATTATGACCCCATATTTCCCCTCAAATCAACAAAGCCCTCGCTCATTAGGTCAAAAGACCACTTATGCACCCTCTTTGCAGTTAAGAGATGGGAGAGGAAAGAGGGCCTCCCTTACTTGGATGGGGCCACACAAGACTGCTTACAAGGGATATCCTTGGCACATGTGCCTGCCCTCTGTGTCTTCTGAAAATAGTAAAATTAAATCAAAAGTAGACAAGAAGTGGGAAAGAGATGAGGTGCAGAGGCACAGGGAGAGTTGGAAGAAGGTAATGGTCAGTGGTTTTAATCAATATACATTGAAAAAATTTTATGTAACTTTCAAAGAATGAAGATATTCCTTGCAAAGAGACTAATGCATTGCAGCCAGGCAACAATGATTCTAGAAATATGGTTCTAAAGAAATATGGTTCTAAAATTCTTAGAGCTGAAAATCTCTGTGATCAAATATTCTTCAATCTCTAAAGCCTTTAGAACACAATGCTGTATTTAGTCTGTCTGTTTTATTTTTACATCTCTGTTTATACATCTGAATGACCCCAGTCATGTGATATGCCAATTGTTTGTCTACCTATTTGACTTTCTCAAGATTTTAACCATAAAAACCATCACTTTACTTAAGAATTTTTCATGCTCTGTGCCTAGGAAGATAGCATTTCAACATTTTTAACAAATACTATTTAAATGATAGTAAAACAATACAAGTGAATTTTACTTACCCTTGTCCCACTCAGACTACCCCTTTACAAAGACATTAAGGTATATGTAACTATATGGAAGTATATTTTATTATGATGGAACCCCAAAATCTCAATATTCTGGCACTGTGCATTTTGTATCTTGGTTATCATAGACTATACTTATCCCAAGGATGGCCAACCAGGCAAATAAATAACCTACCCATTCTTGACCTCATTTTCTACCATTACTGTCCCCTGAAATCTATGTAGTGAGAACGTTCCAGGTAGCTTTTCGTTGTTGTTGGTTGTTGGTGTTGTTGTCTTCATTAATTTATTTATTCATTTAACACCCTGATTACAGCCCCCATCCCTCTTTTACTCACAGTGACACTTTCACAAGACCCCCCCATTGTCTCCTCCCCTTCTCTGAGAACCAGAAGCTCCCAGGGATACCAATCACCCAAGCACATCAAGTCCCAGCAGGATTAAGCACATTAATTCCCACTGAAGCCAGACAAAGTAACCCAGATGGGGAAGGGAATCCAAAGGCAGGCAAAAGCATCTGAGACAGACCCCTGCTCCAATTGTTAGACAACCTACATGAAGATCAAGAGGCACATCTAATATAGTCCAATTCCTTAGGAAAAAAAAAAAAAGAGGCACATCTGATACAAATGTGTAGGGGCTGATACAGCCTATGCATGCTCTTTGGTTGGTGGTTCAGTCACCACCTGTGAGCCTCCCTGGGCCCAGGTTAGTTGACTTTGTTTGACTGTGAGTCTCTGCATCTGTTTCTATCAGCTATTTGATGAAGCCTCTTAGAAGACAAGCTATGCAAGCATAGCAGAGTATCATTTATAGTTGTCTCTCCCTCATGGGTATCATTTATAGTTGTCTCTCCATCATGGGATGGGTCCCAGCTTCAGCCAGTCATTGGCTGGCTATTCCCTCAATCTCTGCTCTAACATTATCCTTGCACATCTTGTAGGCAGGACAAATTCTTGGTTGAAGGTTTTGTGGGTGGATTGATGTTACCCTCCCTGGATAAGGGAAGTGGTCATTTCAGGTTCTATATCTCCAGCTGCTAGGAGTCTCAGCTAGAGTCATACCCATAGATTCCTGTGAGCCTCCCCTGTCCCAGGTCCAGCTACTATCAGAGATACCTTCCACTAATTTTGTTTCAATTTCCCATCACCCTCTCCCTGTCCCCACACCTGATTCCCACCTCTGTTCCCATTCTCATTTACTCTCCCACCCTGTTCTCTCCCTAGATCCACCTCAGTTATTGATTTTATCTCCCCTTCTCAGTGAGATTCAAGACTCCTCCCTTGGGCCCTCCTTGTTACTTAACTTCTTTGGGTCTGTGGATTGCACCCCTTCTTGACCTCATTCATTTTCTACCACCATTGCTGTACCCTGAAAGCTCTGTATTGAGACTACATAGGGAGGTTTTTGTTGTCATTGTTGTTTGTTTAATCTTTTGTTTCGAGATATTACATTATCTAATAGTATGATATCCCAATGTGTTTTATCAGATCAGTTCTACCCATTCTTTCAAATTTGGCTCAAGTACCTTTTTTTTCAAAGATACTCTGTTCATTTTTTTCTTTGGTATTCCACCGGTATTTCTTCCTTCCCCAATATTGCATACTTCTCATTCTTATTATCAAAAATGTACATATATATATATATAGTTTATTATTGAGTTTTTTCATTTTATTCACATTTTCAATATTCTCTATTGATATATTCAATCATGTCACTAGAATATAAACCCTTGGAAGTTAGAAACTATGCTTTAAGAATTGCAATCCTGTTGCATGATCTATGAGAATAAGCTATTTATATAGTGCTTGCAAGTCATTTTATGAGTCCAATGTGTAATTTTGATGGCAGTGCCAATAGCAGCTTTGTAGCAAACCTCCAGAAGATAAACTATTTATTGTTCATCTTTCCTTTGTGCTTTCCTCTATTTGTACAATGAGGATCAGTCCTCTAATAAAGGTAGGAATTACTGCACCAGTAGCATCTGAAGTTTAAAACCTGATACTTAGTTTTCAAGGTCCTTTATCCCATTATTACTGAAAACCAAAATTCTGAAGAAAAAAAAAAGCTTTGACAACTTACATTATGTCAAAAATATCAATACTGACCAATCACTCTTGGTTAAGGAGTAGAGGAGAAAGAAGAGGTGAGGGAAGAGGAGGAAGAAGAAGAGAAGGTCCACATTGTGTTACTTGTATATTCACTATAGCCTGATCAAACTAATGTGGTCAGCCCCTTACTCCAACCCTTTAGGTGGAACAACAATATGACCTAACCAGTACCCCCAGAGCTGGTGTCTCTAGCTGCATATATAGCAGAAGATGGCCTAGTTGGCCATCACTGGGAAGAGAGGCCCCTTGGTCATGCAATCTTTATATGCCCCAGTACAGGGGAACGCCAGGGCCAAGATATGGGAGTGGGTGGGTAGGGGAGCAGGGCGGGAGATGGAGGAGGGTTTAGGGGACTTTCGGAATAACATTTGAAATGTAAATTAAGAAAATATCTAATAAAAATTGAAAAAAAAAGAAAAAAAAGAAAACCAAGCCCTTTCCCGTCTTCACCACCACCAGAAGCCATTAATTGTGGAGAGTTACACTTCAGCATCCAAACCACATTTTAAAAGAATTCTCTCATATGGCTTTCTGTCTAGGCTATTATATTTTGTGAGTGAGGGGTTCCTTATATTTTAGAGTTAGTTAGAGCATAGATCATGGACTTGTACTTGCTTTCTGGTGACAGCATGAACCACAAACAGCCACATGCTCTCCTGCACCAGCACATGCCATTGACTTCAGCATGGATTCTGGTAGCATTACAGACCATGAACACAGCCCTCTACTTCACCATGGACCATGGATACCATCATAGTCCTCAGCAGCAGCACGGGCCAAGGACATTGACATGGCCTCTGGTTTCTCTATGAGCCTCACACATCCCCAAGAACATCTGCATGGCTTAGGTGGTGACATGGGCCACAGATATCATCATAGCCTCTAGCTGCAGCAGGATCATGGACCCAGAAATGGACCTTAGTAGCTTTTTCTTGCCTTTGCTTAGACTTTGAGTTTTATATCTAAGACGTTTTCATCATATCCAATGTTTGGAAGTTTTTCTTCTATATTTTAGGAGTTTTATAGTCTTATATGTTACACCTCGGCCTTTAATTTATAAGTTAAGCTTCGTATGTAATATGAGGTAAATATTACACTTTATTCTTTTATATTTGAGTAGGCAGTTTTCACAATACCACTTATTAAAATATATCTTTTTTTCCTTTTATAGTCTCAGACCTCTTATTCAAAATCATCTGACCATCTAAGCTGATTTAGCGGCTCTTTTGTACTGTGTCCTATTGGTCTGTATATCTGTTTCATATCAGTGCCATGCTATCTCTAGTGCTGTGGTTTTATTCTATATTTAAAAAACTAAAATTTCATGACTTCCAAGTTTGTTCATTTTAATAAGTTGTCATCAATAGTAAGGGTTATCTGAAAGCTTCACATGAGTCTTATGATTTTTTTTTGTAATTATCAACAGAATAGTATTTAGTTTGTGGGAAGAATGTAACTGAATCCACAGGTTACTTGAATCATATGGATTGACATTATCTTATCTGAAAGCTTAGAATGTTTTGAAGTCATCTATTTTTTTTTTATTTCTTTTAACATTATTTTGTTATGTTTGGCATACAGAGCCTTCACATATTTGGTAAGTTTTTTATAGCTAAGTATTTCATCCTATTTGATGTTAGAATGTATAAGATTTTTATTCTCAGAATGTAGATATTAGTTAACAACCTGTGCTGCTAATAAAGAAAAGTGGAGAAGGGATGGTGTGTGTGGTAGAAAGAACTAGTTTTTCAGAGAGAGGTATGAAATTACTAGAGTAAAAGAGTTTGAGTAGCCAAAAATAATGAATATTTATTATAGCAGACTTTTATGAATAGGGCTACATTCACGATCACTGCAATATGTATTATAAATTTTGAGAAGCTGTTACAACTTCCAAAGGACTAATGAAAAACGTATTCCATTAAACATGCTTCTTAACAAGTGGATCACTTTGGTTATTGTCTTAGGGTTTCTATCTCTCTATCATGAAACACCATGACCAAAAGCAAGTTGAGGAGGAAAGAATTTATTTTGGCTCATTTTTTCTATATCTTAGTCCATCACTGAAGAAAGTCAGGACAGGAACTCAAGGAAGGCTAGAAGCTAGAGGCAAGAACTGATGCAGAGGCTATGGAGAAATACTGCTTACTGGCTTTGTACACATGGTTTGCTCAACCTGCTTTCTTATACAACTCAGGACATCCAGCTTAGGCATAGCATAACCCATATGGACATCCAGCTTAGGCATAGCATAACCCATATGGACTAAGTCATCCTGCATCAATGACAAATTAAGAAAAATGTCCTATAGGCTTGCCTATATCCTGAGTTTATGATGGCATTTTTCTTAATTGAGGCTTCCACCTGTCAGATGACTTTACCTTGTGTCAAGGTGACATAAAACTATCTAACACAGGCATCATAATTGTGTGAACTTATTGTGACAGTGATTTGGGTTATAGATAAATACCATAGATGATTCTTTCTGATAGTGATAATATCTAAATTTAAATATGGGGCAGTAGTTTTACAATAACATCAAGCCTGTTTCTTGTGGGAAATAGAATGAATACTTTACATATTAAATACAAAGACGATATTTTTATCTGAAAGCTTAGAAGGCTTTAAAGACACCTATTTTTTTATTTTATCATTTGAGTTGATGATAATGCAGATAAAAAGATGAGTACTGTAGAGAAACTAGAATCACAAGAACATATAAGTTCATTAAAAACAAGAAGAAATGAATAGCTTGGATAATAAATGTGACTCCTACAACAGTCATCAGTTTTCAATTGTATCACAATGTTTTTGTTTCTGTAGAAATGTGTTCTTTCTCATATGCTCTGTGGTCCACTTTGAGAGTTCATAAAATTCAACACAAACGCGTACTAAGAGACCAGTCTGGATTTGTTTAAAAGAAAGAAAATAACACACCCCTAGGTAAGAAATGGGCTTGGAAGGCTGCAGGGGAAACTCTGGAAAGAAAATAGTTTGACTGATGTATGAGTGTGGTTGCTAAGTTGAAGGCCATGAAACAGTTTTGAGGAAAACAGTGCTTTAAAATAGCTCTGTTGTTGCTGTCAAACACAAAGTGTAAATCAAAAGACTGAGGACTTGCAGGAATGCTGGCTCAGAGAACAAGGGAAGGATGGAGTAGACACATAAAAATCATTTCAGCTGTGAAACTTAGTTACATTTCATTTAATTTCCCATCTTTTTAGTACCACTTAATAGATAATCAATGTAGGAGCACAGCTACACACTCAGGCATCATCAATATACTTGTGGCTATAGTTTGGTCCAAAACTCATATTCTTTCTATTTCCCTGTAAACATCAAGTGAAAAGACTCTCTGTCATCCTTGCTTTTTAATTGTTGTTGTTTGTACTTTTTAAAAATAGATACTTCTCTCACCCAGTCCACAGTTTTCCCTCTCTCCATTCCTTCGATCTCCCCTAACTACCTCCTCTCTCCACCAGATCTACTGCCCCTATATTTCCTTTCAGAAAGACACAGGCCTCCAAGGTACAAAAACCAAACAGCACAAAACACATACAAATAGGATAATGCAAAAGACCCTCATACCGAGACTGCACAGGACAAGCAGTAGAAGGAAAAGATTTCAAAAGGCAAACAAAAGAGTGAGAAATAAACCCTCTTCCATTGTTAGGACTTATACAAAACCATCAAGCTAACAGTCATTGTAGAGGACTTGCCAGAGACCCATGCAGGGCATGCACCTGCTGCTTCAACCTCTGGGAGCCTATGTGAATCCTGCTTATTTGATTCAACTGGGCTATGTTCCTCTGGTATCTCCAATCCCCTCGGACTCCTACAATCTTCCTGCCCTCTCTTGTTCAGCAGAGGGACATGATGGAGACTTCCAATTTAGATTCTCTCTACATAATGTCTGGCTACATGTATGTCTCTGTACCAGCTCCAATAAGTTGCCAGAGAAAGCCTTTCTGATGACAACTGAACAAGCCATAGATCTACTAATAATGATATCATTTCAAATCATTTTGGGGGGGGGGTAAGCAGTCTTGTTTGGTTCTATCCTATGTCTGTGTGCTGGCTCTCCAGTCTCTGGATCCTGGCCATTGAAGCAGTGCAGGGCATGGGCTCTCCCTTCTCCTGGATTGGCCCTCAAATTAAGCCATATATTGTTCACCCAATCCCACAAGTTCTGCACCACCATTGCCCACAGCACACCTTGACGTAGAACTTTGTTGCTGAATTGGTGTCCAGGTTTTTCTTTCAGGAACCTTCAAAGTACCTTCCTGAACCACAGAGATCAGTATAATAGTGGTATAGGCTCCATGTAGCCACCAGATTAACCTCTCTGTGTTCAATGAACTGTATAGATGTTGTCATTGGCAATGTGACTCAGCTGTCATATTCTTGAGTGTGTTCTTGTGTTCTGTCATCAGCCTGGGTTGTTTGGTGATCTCTATACTCTCCCCACCTTGGCCAACAATTCAACCAAATGCAACCTTAGTCCACCAGTGGAAGCGTTACCTGGTTATAAAAGATGGCCAGTTCAGACTACATGCTCTACCTTACTAGGAGTCCTTGATAAGATCACCCTCATAGATTATGGGAAGTTCTCACTGTACTAGGTTTCCACTACCCCTAAATTCCCCTCAATTCCAGTCATCTTTTCCCACACAGTATTATTATACCTCACCCTGCTTCTGCTTTGGAGACTTTATGTAGTTGAGCAGATAAATTTATTATTATTCTAATGAAAAATAGACACCAAGGAGGACAGCTAGAGGAGTACAGAAGAACTCTTCAATGGTAACATATCCAGACACACTCTTTTCTAACACATCTTTTCAGCTCTGTAAATCCTCTTTCTTCTCTCATTTCTCCTAAACGATTTAAGCAGGATGACTCTTTCAGAACTATCTAAAAATTCATGTTATTTAAAGTAATTTCATTGTGTGTATAAATTTCATGTAATCAAACTTGTGCTGAGTCTTGAGAAAGATATGACAAAATAAATGATTGACCATTACTTATTAATAAATGGTGATAGAGCTGAATTCAGTTATTCATCATCTGAATCACTCCAGTCAAGTCACGGGCTTCCTAATTGTTACCAACAAATATTTAAAAGAAAACTGTTAAGAGACCACCGAACCCTGTTCCATTGCTCTGTGTTAAAAATAATCTCACATTCCAGACCATAAGTTATATTTACCAAAATGGATATATAGGGAGAAAACAACACAAAATGACTGGAAATCAAGAAAGGCAGTATTATCTGGAATCTCGGCCAATACACTGAGGAGAAAGATACGTCTTCTAATTGGTTGTAGTCACATTATATCACACACATTCTTCTCTAGCTGTTAGTTACTACCAAAGAGGGAGAAACTTTAACTTTCTATCATTATAAGAACATAGATATTAATAACAGTTCAAATTGATCATCTTCTGGGATTATTGAGGAAAGGAACATAAAAAGTAGAAAGAAATTATTTGACTATCTTTTTTAACCAATATTTGTAGGCAGAAGACTGTAGGGCCAAATCTGGCAGGTACAATTTTTAATCCAAAATGTGTATGTTGTGGGGGGGTTACAAAAAACAATTAGCCTTCAGTGTTAACAATATTAAAATATATTGGGAATACTAAATAGCCTTATCTGTGTAGGAAAGATCACAGGACATGTTACTAGGCATTCTGTAACGAAAAGGATTTACTTTGTTCTGTATATATTAATTTTACCCTATTCTAAATGCTTTAGTCACCCTGGTGATTCCTAAGTAATTTGCATCCTTATGCAAAGGCAGCTTATACATCTTTTATTTTTAAATATGAACACCTGGGAACTCTATAGTATAAGAACTTTATTTGTAATATAAAGTTGGGACTTAAGTTACTTTTAAGTAAATAGAATGATCCTTTACCTGTTTGCCCCAGCAAAACACCATCCCATCTACTTTTCAAAGAACCCTTAATTTTCCATTCAGGAATGTTTTGTTAAAGTGGACACAGGTGTGAGGGGCTAAGACAAACTTGTAAAGGAACTTTTCTCCGAAGCAGACACAGTAGAAAGGATGTTCTACTATAGCAAGTGTGTGAAAGGACATGTGATGAAGGATTCTTTTCTAATAAAACCCCACCTATTGGTCCACCTTACATTGTATAGCAGAGCTGCATTTGTTGGTACTCCATAGAGAGAAACACACCAAAAACCTTCTGGTGGTGTACAGCAGTTTCTTGCCACTTCCTTGGACTTGAAATGATTTGATGCACATGCTGAGGCAAGACACAGCTGAGGCAAACCCTGTGCTGAAGCAAGGCACATGTTGGTCACATGATGTTTGTAGGGTATAAATCTGATGTCAAGGAGTGACAGAGTCACTGGTACAGCTAGCAGTGCAAAGCTTGTGGGTCTCACATCTTCACTGATCTTTGCTTCCCTGAGAGAGGCACAGGTGTCCTGAAAGGCTCCTGGTGTCCCTCCTAGTCCCTCCTGCTAATATGAGTCAAGGCTAAGGTATGGTTGTCTCTCCTAGGTTATGTCTCCACTGTGGCTAAACCATCTCTATGGAACTGGACTGCTGATGTATCCGTGAGGTGTCTGGGAGTGGATTGAGCTGCCACTGCTAACCTGTGAAGTGAACTGCTGATTTCCAGACAATATAGATGGGAGTTGCTCCAAAGAACCTTTTTACACAGATCCACTCCCCCCCCATTCTCCCTCCCATCCTTTCTTTTCTACTACTTCTTGTGGGTGGGTAGGCTACAGGGGAGGTTGAAGAGTTTAAGAACCATCATTAGAAATAGGATTTGAATCTCATGTTACAATCACATGTATCTCAAATCCTATAGAAGCACGTGTGCTTATGGAAATTTCTCCAAAGTCTCACTGCTGGTGACTTTACTGATATTCTATTTAGGAAAATTCTAAATATTCTGCCATTATAGATTTTATAAAAAAAAAATGTGTTTTCTGGCAATTCCTAGCTTGTAAACATTAGATCCTCTTGCGCAGCATACAATATTCAAAGTGGGGGTATCTAACCAGGTTTTCTTTGTTCTCCACAAGGTTGAAATAGTAGCACTTACATTTTGGGTGTAAAAAAATAAACCATCCAGTTGAACTTAAGGACTACTTAACAGAAGAGAGTCCATGTCTAGTACTGTAAACCTAGCTAATTACCATAGCTAGTGAAATCATAGCCCCTAGATAAGAACCTACTTCTGCTACTTTCCTAAATAAGAATATTTCTAATTGAATTCTAATCATGTATTCTGTTTTATTCACTTTATATCCTGCTCACTGCCCCCTATGATTCACTCCTCCCACAATACTCCACCAATCCCTCTCTTCTTAGAGGGTGGGGCCCCTGGGTACCACCCCATCCTGGCACATCAAATCTCTGTGGTGCTAGGCACATCCTCTCCCATTGATACCAGACAAGGCAGCCCAGCTATAAGAACATATCTCACAGACAGGCCACATTTAATTGGGGCTGGCTTACAGGTTCTAAGGTTTAGTCCATAATCATCATGGTGAGAAGCATGGCAGTGTCCAGACAGGCATGGCTCTGGAGGAGGTAAGAACTCTACACCTTGCTCTAAATGCAAAGAGGAGACTGGCTTCCAGACAGCTAGGACTAGGGTCTTAAAACCCATGCCCACAGTGACACACTTCCTCCAACAAAGCCACACCTACTCAAACAAGTGCCAACCCCCTGGGCCAAGCATATTTAACCCATCACACTAAATAAGTGCTTTGCTGTCTAGAAGACATTTTCTTATACAAATACTGTCAAAAGAATGCTGCTATTAACTAGATTTAAACAAAGATTCTAATGATCCATGTACATTTGCTAATACCAGACACAGAAATGGAGACAAATAGTAACTAGAGCCCAGCCTTAGTGAAGTGGAACATTTGAAGAATAATAGAGTGCATAGTTCTGTGGGTAAACCAGTAAAGCTGAAAACTTACTTGTGAAGAATGCAGAAGAGAGATGGGTGCATTGAATGCGATGATGCAGGGTTGCCTCGAAGGATTCTGCTCAGTATAGGACTGTGGTCCTCTGGGTTGTCTCCAGAGATCTGGAAAGAAAACACCTTTCAAAGGGAATTGAGACACATGGAGGGAGTGGTGCTGTCTGGTATAAGTCTGGACAATGCTACTTACTTTCTATGACTTTAGCAAGATTTAACTTTTCTGAGTCTCTCTCTCTCTCTCTCTCTCTCTCTCTCTCTCTCTCTCTCTCTCTCTCTCTCTCTCTCTCTCTCCCTCTCTCTCTCTCTCTATGTTTAAAGCAGCTTTATTTGTAATAGCCAGAAACTGGAAACAACCCAGTTGTCCCTCAACAGAAGAATGGTAAAAAAAAAAATGTATTGCATTTACACAATGCAATACTGCCCAGCCATTAAAAACAATGACGCCATAAAAATTTCAAGCAAATGGATGGGACCAGAAAAGATCATCCTCAGTGAGGTTCTCAGAGCCAGAAAGCTAAATGTGGCATGTATTCACTCCCCCCTTTTTAATATTGGATATTTTCTTTATTTACATTTCCAATGTTATCCCCATTCCTGGTTTCCCCTAGTAAAATATACTACCCCTCTCCCCTTCCCCTGCTCACCAACCCACCCACTTCTGCTACCTGGCCCTGGCATTCCCTCACACTGGGGCATAAAGCCTTCATAGGACCAAGGGCCTTTCCATCCATTGATGTCCTACTAAGCCATCCTCTTCTACATATGTAACTTGAGCCATGAGTCTCACCATGTGTACTCTTTGGTTTGTGGTTTAGTCCCTGGGATCTCTAGGGGTACAGGTTAGTTCAAATTGTTGTTCTTCCTATGGGGCTGCAAAGCCCTTCAGATCCTTGGGTCCTGTCTCTAATCCATTCATTGGGGACCCTATACTCAGTCCAAAGGATGGCTGTGAGCATCTACTTCTGTATTTGTTAGGAACTGGCAGAGCATCTCAGGAGGGAGCTATATCAGGCTCCTGTCATTAAGCACTTGTTGGCATCCACAACAATGTCTGGGTTTTGTGATTGTATATGAGATGGATCCCTAGGTGGGTGAGTCTTTGGATAGTCATTTCTTCAGTCTCTACTGCACAGTTTGTCTCTGTAACTCCTTCCATGGGTGTTTTGTTCCCCCTTCTAAGAAGGATAGAAGTATCTACACTTTGGTCTTCCTTCTTCTTGAGTTTCATGTGGTTCATTAATTGTACTTTGGGTATTCTGAGCTTCTGGGCTAATATCTACTTATCGGTGAGTGTATATCATGTGTGTTCTTTTGTGATTGGGTTACCTCACTCAGGATAATATGCTCTATATCCATCCATTTGCCTACAAATTTCATAAATTTATTGCTTTTATAACTGAGTAGTACTTCATTGTATAAATGCACCATATTTTTTGTATCCATTCCTCTGTTGAGGGATATCTGGGTTCTTTCCAGCTTCTGGCTTAAGTCCTGATGCCTATGTCCATATCTTCATTCTCAGCAGATTCTCATATGGAACCTGATAGAGATAAGATGAAATACCACCAGCTTTCCAAGAGCTGAGGGCTATTGAAGAAAACTTTAAGTCCCATGATGGTTTGGTGAGGTCATCTCACATAACATCAAAAGCTGTTCAGAAGACATGAATGAACAAGAAGTAACAAGTAAGCAAGTGTAAGAAAATAGAAACACTTGTTTTCATTAACTGAGAAATGTGTTCTAATGTTACCTCCTGTCTGACATACCCGTCTTAATTCATTGTTTCCAATATTAATTTTAACTTGTACTATGTTTTCTAACTGAGAAGGGGGTAAAAGAATGGAAAGGAAAGGAGGTTTATATTCTTCCCTTTCATTCCCTTGTCTTGTTCTTTCATGAACATTTTGCTTCTAATTACTTTATCTGTACACATCCAAAGCCTTCATGCTATGTTTACATCCCCTGAAACTTTGATAGCATTTTTACTAATGCCAAATACTCAAACTTAATATAGAATGTTTCTCTTCCTCAAATACCAACTAAATTATCGTGTTCTTAGAAGATTCCTATCTCTGCTTTCCCTGGTGAACCATAGAATTGACAGAGGTGACTGAAAAATTATAAACACTTGATTCTTATTCCAGAAAAGACATTTGATACACATCCTCATAAATTATACATTTAATGTTCCCCAAGTGATTAAGGTTCTGAAAAACACTGCAGACCGAATCCAAAGCAATTGTTTTTAAATTTAATATATGTTTGTGATCTTTAAAGGCTTGGTATGTATTATGTTTTAAATAAATATTAATTAAAGTAAACATTTCACTGAATATATTTACTTTTTGACTTGACAAAATTCCATGTAGCTTTCATATTTTTTTTCCAGAATTGTTTTGTAGAAGTTGGGTGTGAATATCCCATTAAGACATATAAATATTTATCTCTAAAGAATTTCATCTCCCCACTGTCTTCATTCTATTTTATTAATAACAATGCTACAAATGAGAGCATGAAAGCATAGAGTAGTATATTTCCCAAGACTGCTGAAAAAAACCCATCCTCCTGGTTCCAGCAGAACCTCAGACACACTGTCTTAGACTGAGTTTAATGGCCACACCAAAGAGGTAAGAATCTCTAATGGAGGAATAAATACTATGTATACAAACTTAAACAGTAAATAATTCCAGAAAAATATAATGACTAGAGTTATACTTCTCTGTGAAATAAAGACAAGCCATTCTATAACACCATGGCTTTAGTAGCACCAATAATCACAATTAGTTAGGCAAGTCATTCTATGCCAGGTCCAACTTGAACTGTCTTCATGTCATAGAATTTGACATGAGCTTTATAGCTAGAAGCATTTTTATACTCACTATCTTAGCAAGTTTGGCTGATATTTAACTGTGCATCATAGGCAGAGAAAGACGATGCAGCAAAGGCTTCATTAGATGTGGACCAGAAACCCAGATGTGGGGAGACAGATGTACATGTCACTTCCTTTGTTGCAATAAATACAGTATGTTTGTGTATGCTACCTGAATTTGATCAGCTTTGTAATTGTGTTAAGGTTAGGAAAAGTATGAGTACAAATGTCTGTGTTTTACAGGGGAAAGGAATTTAACCTCTGAAATTCAGAGGCTTTCTCTCAATTATAATTGCAGAATGCAAGGCCAAAATGCTTTTGTTTGAACTGGGTGCTTTCCCCAAATATCTGTGATATATGAATTTCAAACTGTACCTCAAATTATGTTGAGACTTAACAGAAGATTGATAGTTGCCATAGAGTTTTTTTTTTTTTTTTTTCTGGGATGTGTCACTTAGCTATCTGGGGTGTTTAAAAACACTCTTCAGTCAACAAGAATAGAACAAACCCATCCCATAGTTATATTAGCTTTGAAATCTAGACTGAGTTCTCCTTAGCATCCTGAGCTTGTCTATTACCCAGCATTTCAAAGTCCAGCATTTACAAGTCTCACTGTCTACATTCAGAGCTTCATTCTCTCTCTCTCTCTCTCTCTCTCTCTCTCTCTCTCTCTCTTTTGTACTAGATATTTTCTTTATTTACATTTAAATGGTATCCCGTTTTCTGGTTTCCCCTCTGAAAACACTCAATCCCCTCCCTTCTCCCTCTGCTCACAAACCCACCCTCTCCCACTTCCTGGTCCTGGCATTCCCTTACACTGGGGCACTGAGCCTTCATAAGACCAAGGGCCTCTCTTCCCATTGATGAACTACAAGGCCATCCTCTGCTACATATGCAACTGGAGCTATGGGTCCCTCCATGTGTACCCTTTGGTTGGTGGTTTAGTCCCTGGGAGTTCTGGGGGATAATGATTGGTTCATATTGTTGTTCCTCCAATGGGGCTGCAAACTTCTTAAGCTCCTTGAATCCTTTCTCTAGGTCCTCCATTGGGGACTCTGTGCTCAGATAGTCCAATGGTTGGCTGAGATCATCTACCTCTGTATTTGTCAGGCACTGGCCTGGCAGAACCTCTCAGGAAACAGCTATATCAAGCTCCCGTCAGCAAGGACTTCTTGGCATCCACAATAGTATCTGGGTTTGGTAACTATATATGGGATGGCTCCGCAGGTGGGGCAGTCTCTGGATGGTCTTTCCTTCAGTCTCTGCTCCATACTTTGTTTCTGTATCTCCTTCCAAGGGTATTTTATTCCCACCGCTGAGATGGACCAAAGAATGCACACTTTGGTTTTCTTTCTTTTTAAACTTCATGTGGTCTGTGAATTGTATGTTGGGTATTCCTCAGCTCCCGGGCTAATATCCACTTTTACACAATGGAGAACTACTCAGCTGTTAATATCAGTGAGTGCATACCATGTAACTTTTCCAAATAACCCTATTAAAAATGGGGTACAGAGCTAAACAAAGAATTCTCAACTGAGGAATACGGAATGGCTGAGAAGCACCTAAAGAAATGTTCAACATCCGTAGTCATCAGTGAAATGCAAATCAAAACAACCCTGTGATTCCACCTCACACCAGTCAGAATAGCTAGGATCAAAAACTCAGGTGTCAGCAGATGCTGGTGAGGATGTGGAGAAAGAGGAACACTCCTCCATTGCTGGTGGGATTGCAAGCAGGTACAACCACTCTGGAAATCAGTTTGGCAGATCCTCAGAAAATAGGACATAGTACTACCTGAGGACCCAGCGATATCACTCCTGGGCATATGCCCAGAAGATGCCCCAACATTTAGTAAGGACACATGCTCCACCATGTTCATAGTATACTTATTTATAATAGCCAGAATCTCGAAAGAACACAGATGTCCCTCACCAGAGGAATGGATACAGAAAATGTGGTACATTTACACAATGGAGAACTACTCAGCTGTTAAAAACAATGAGTTCATGAAATTCTTAGGCAAATGCATGGAACTAGAAAATATCATCAAGGGCTTCATTTTCAGTAAGGACCAGATGGAAGTTCTGTGCAGTAATCTATAGCTACTATATGCACAGCTGTTTGGGCTACTGCACTCTTCTGCAAATCCCCAGCTCTATAAGTATATGCATGCTTTGATCTCTATTTCTTCCACTTAGCTATATATCTGACTTGGTCTTGGTCTGTAGCTCCAAATTCTGTGGATAGCAATGTACCATTTAGCTGAGTATTGGGTCAATTATGAGACTTATTCCAATTCATATTATAGTAAGTTCCATTTCACCCGCCATAAAAGATCGTCAGCATTTTTAAATTTTTACTATTATGTCAAGTTTCATCATTGTTTAGAAAGAGGACTGTTTAGTATTAGGACCTCTCTAGCAATTGCTAGCATTCTCCAGAATCTGGAGACCTTCTCTCTGAGCATGTACAGAAGTCTTATGTCAATGCTCCAAAATGATGGCAAATTCTTCTTACTTTTTACCCGAGTACTTGAAAAGCTTATACTTTGGTCCAGATAAGGTCATACTGCTAACACCTTTGGTTAATATGCCTTTTTAATTGGATAAATTTAGCATTTATCAATTTTAACGGTCACAAGTCATTTAGTGTTTCTGGACTTTAGCTCTCTTATACTTCCTCTCCTTTCATTTTTTTCTAACATTTACATTTTTCACAGATAAAAGGATTTATTTTCTAAATAAGAAATGAAATAACACTATATTATAGAAAAAATAAGAATAACTTTGCACTTATTATAAACTTTAGAAATCATGTTTATAAAAGCCATTACATAGCATGCATACATATGAGAAAGAATATGCAGTTTCTTCCTTTCTACTTGGGTTACCTCACTTAGTGCAATACTGTTCAAATTTATATATTTTCCTAAATGTGATGAGTAGAATTCTGTTGTGCATTTGCTTCATTATCTTTGATATTCTGATGGATATCTTGACCAGCTTCACATTTTTTCCTATGGTGAATAAAGAAGCAATAAACTTGAATGTGCAAGTATCTTTGTGGTAGGATATGGAATCCTTTGTATATATGTCCATGAATGGTAAAACTCAGTTATAAATCAATAAATGACAAACTGATAGGCAATAGTACACTAAATATGGGTTAATGAAAATGTTTCTTTTAAAATCTAGGAGAAGGAGTGCTTACTTTTTCATCACTTATTTAATATAGCTCTTAACATCTTAGTAATCTGACAAGAGAATAGGATTTAAAATGGGAAAGGAAGAAGACAAACTATGCATAGTAGTAGATAACATGATTCCATATTTAAAAGAGCCTGTCAACTCAACCTGTAAACTCTTAGATGTAACAGAAAGCAAAGCTTCATGATTTCAAATCCACAAATGAAAATAAATCCTTTCTTATATGCCAATAATAAAGTAAGAGAAAAATTAGGGAAAATATACCATTCATAATAGCACCCTGTATTTTTGAAAAAGAATCTCGAATGTCTTCAAGGTCGACTTCAAACTGTGATTGTCTTACTTAGTCTCTTGAAGCTTGGACCTAAAGACCTGTGCTTACCTCTCTAGGGCAATTTTCACTATATATATTCTGGTTTTTCATCATTTGTGTTTTTCCTCCCAGTGTCATTACTGTTAGAAACTTCCCTTAAGATGTTTTTTGAGCTTTCTATCCTTTCATTTTTTTCTAACATTTACACTTTTTCACAGATAAAAGGATTTCTAAATAAGGAATGAAATAACAATATGTTATTTACATCAAAAGAAGTAGTCTATCGTTTACATTTTGTAATTTATATCCTGTTCTTTATAATCCCTTATCCAAGGCCATTTTGTTTCTAGTTTCCATTCAAGTGCTATGTATGCATATATCTTGGCATAATTCTGGAATTTTTCATAAAAAGTGTCTAGAATTTATAAACCTCAAATTTCTGATATCTAAAATTCTTTTTAACAATGCATCTTAATGTAGGGATATTGTGTGAAATCTTTCAGAGAGAGCTCTTGCCTGCAAATGTGTCAATTCAGATGGATTCCTTTTTCACAAGAGGGCCTGAGCTCTTGCTGCTTAAGTGCAAGTGTGATTGAATTTACAGATTAGCAAGACAAGAATGATCAAAGCCTTATCATTACATAGATTACAAAGCCTGGGGTTTACTCTTGTAAGAAAAAATTGTTCTTGGCTCTTAATCTTTCTAATCTTGACCTCACAGGAGGGTTTTGTACTTAAGGCCATATTATCAGGATAAAAACTCAATCTCAGGCTAAATTCCACTTTCTCATAACATGGTTGAATGCTTCCTTAGTGAATACATTGGTAGCTTGGTAAAATTCCAGGGTTCAAATAGAATTTCTAATTCCATTAAGTTGGTGTTCAATGAAACACAGTGAGTCTTGTGGACACCATACAGAAGACCAGCCTCCCATACTTACTATTTAGACACATCTAGTTTTCCCCAAGCGTAGTTTCATTCTTACATTTGAGTTCATTGTTTAGCACCGATTGTCACATAGAAATTTGCTTATTCTGTTAGCCTTAGAGGCATATTCTAAGGTTTTAAATTTTTTCACCTCCAAACTCATACACATACATCAATTCAGGGTTAAACACTATTGTTTTTGCAAGTTTGAAGCAGGCAGTCTATGGACAGATAATAAGGTTTCACCTTAGCAACTCTTGTTCAAGATCAACATGGATTTGATTAAAGTGATGAGATTTTTCTTTACTAGAATGTTAAGAATGTAACAATTTAAATTTTTTGTAAGAAAATATAGCATGTATCAATTGTTATCTGTAATAAGACAAATGTACCAAACAATGCTCACTATTGAATGAATGATAGTATTTGTATTGCAGGAGATGCTTCACTACTATACCTGAGGACTATGATGATGCTGTTACTCACTGATGTACTTACACATTGGCTCAACTGTTGTTCCATCTGTCATTCTCCTGAAACAAACCTTTTCCTTCTTTGTAGGATTTTGCCTATACAATTCTACCATTGGGAATTCTGCAGACTACTATTTCCCTTTTTACATACCTACTTCTACTAACATTTAAGGGTTTAGACAAGGATACTATGCCTCTAGGAGGATATCTTGAGTTTTCTAGGGCTTGGTTGCATGTCTTTCTGTGTGCTAAATGCTCCATAGCATCTCTTTTACTTCTCTTAGTCTACAAGAATACCAAATTCATTCTTTATATGTGAAGTATTTTTTACATGATTATAAAAAGAACCTCAGAATTCTTTTCCTTCCTCTGTTTTATTCTCCCTGTTCTTCTATTTCTCCCCCTTTCACCCTCCTTCTTTTCATGCCTTTGTGTTTTTCTGACTTACAAACTTCTCTACTTCCCTTTCAGGCTTATTGAAGTACAGTTGGTATAAGATGTGCATGGTATACATCTCTGTTTAGAGCACAGATTTTGTGGTATTTCACATGTACGTACACTCATAAGAGTCTCATCAAAAATAAGATTAAAACTTCATTGTACAGAAATATTTCCTTATATTCTGCATCAGTTGTTCCCTCTTGAGCCCTCTGGACCCTCTTCCAAACATCAGTCATACAGTATATGCTGTGTTTTCTTCTGGCATCCTTTTACACATTCTTCTGTGTTATCAGTTGCTCATTTGTTTTTACTGCTGTTATACTCCTGTATCCATAAAATGTGCTTAAAATGTCAATAAACTTTTATTACAATTAGGTCAAATTTTGTGATTCAAACACTGTCCATCAAAGTCACTGTAGTTTCTCTAATTCTTCATTGTAACCCTTTGAAAATAACCTGATATTTAATTTAGTTCTTCAATCACCCCATAAAATGTACAACGAACTCAAATCAATATAAAGAAAATAAATAATCTGATTCTAGCCATAGGTAAAATACCTGAATAAACATTTATTATCTTGAAGATAGGGGAAAAAATCCCAAATAACTATTTCTCAGTGGAAGACATGCAAACCATTTCTCAATAGAAGACATACAAATATTCAATAAATATAAGAAAAATGCCAAAAAATAACTAATGGTGGGAAGATGATCAAGTCCTAGGAATTTTCTCTATTCATAGCCTTCATTGACCATCCTGCTTATAGAACAAGAAGTCATTTCTTTCTGAGTTTTGTGGGTTTTGGACAGCTAAAAACTATGATCTGAACAAGATCAGAACATCCTGCCCCACAGAGGATGAGGACAAGGTCTGGCTGGTCTGAATGGTTCTTCCTTACCTCAGGAGACTGTGGTAACAGCACATTGCAAACCTTCATTCTGTCTGTGCTTTCCCTCACATAGCTTCTCTATCTTCTCAGATATTTCTCTTATAGATTCTTTTTTAGCTGTACTTTCCCAGACTCAGGTCAATATTTTCATCATTTTTTATATTTTGTCAGGTTTTTCTTCTTAGTTATGCTTTCATGGAGAGGGCATATAACGTATATTACCTTGCTTAGAAAACTAATGTCTAGAAATGCCAAGCTTACTATACTCTATTATAGTGTAGATAATAACCAAATCTGACACAGTAAACAAGCCACTTCACCTGATTATGTTCTCTATATGTCTCAGTATAGCACTCATTTTTCATGGTAATCTATACTGCAAGACAATGCTGAATCTCTCTTACTAATTATTGTAATATCCTCCTTACATGTAATGTGATATATCATGGATGGATAGAGTGATAAATTAGATGGATAGATCTACAGGGGTTAACTGACATAATAATTTGAACTACCTTTTATTTTTATTAGATATTTTCTTTATTTACATTTAAAATGTTACTCCCTTTCCTGGTTTCCCCTCCGAAAATCCCCTATCCCATTCCTCCTCCCCCTGCTCACCAATACACCCACTCCTGCTTCCCTGTCCTGGCATTCCCCTACACTAGGACAAAGAGCCTTTACAGGACCAAGGGACCCTCTTCCTATTGATGCCAGACAGTGCCATCCTCTACTACATATGCAGCTGGAGCCATGGGTCCCTCCATTTCTACTCTTTGGATAGTAGTTTTGTTCCATTGGAGTGTCTGGTTGTTGTTTTTCTTCCTATGGGGTTGCAAACCCCTTCAGCTCCTTCAGTTCTTTCTCTAACTCCTCAGTTGTGGTCCCCATGCTCAGTACAATGGTTGGCTGTGAACATTTACCTCTGTATTAGTCAGGCTCCAACAGAGCCTCTCAGGAAACAACTATAACAGGCTCCTGTCAGCAAGCACTTCTTGGCCTTCCACAATAGTGTCTGGGTTTGGTGACTATGGGATGGATCCCCAGGTGGGGCAGTCTGGCCTTTCCTTCAGTCTCTGATCCACACATTGTCTCTATATCTCCTCCCATGGGTATTTTGTTACCCCTTCTATGAAGGACCAGAGTATCCATACTTTGGTCTTCCTTCTTCTTCAGTTGCATTTGATCTGTGAACTGTATCTTGGGTATTCTGAGCTTCTGGACTAATATCCATTTATCAGTGAGTGTATACTATGTGTATTGTGATTGTATTATTTCACTCAGAATGATATTTTCTAGTTCCATGCATTTGCCTAAGAATTTCATGAGTTCATTATTTTCAGTAGCTCAGTAGTATTGCATTGTGTAAATGTACCACATTTTCTGTATCCAATTCTCTGTTTGGAGACATCTGGGTTATTTCCAGCTTCTGGTTACTCTAAATAAGGCTGCTATGAATATTGTGGAGCATATGTCCTTATTACAAGTTGGAGCATCTTCTGGGTATATGCCCAGGGGTGTTATAGCTGGGTCCTCAGTTCAAAGCCTGTCTGTTCTAAAGAGCAGTCATGACAAACCCAGGCCAGGTAGTGAATCCTGCTTCAAAATAAACAGCAAAATACAAGAGAAAGATTTGAGGATTTAAGTCAGTGAGAGAATATTTATGTATTATTTGCAAGGACTTGGATTCAATTCTAAAACATAGAAATGCATACATACATACACATACACACATACACACACACACATACACACACACACACACAGAGAGAGAGAGAGAGACAGAGAGAGAGACAGAGAGAGAGAGAGAGAACAGGCTTTCTAGCTTAGAAATTTGTCTTTGTTTTTATGTTTTCTTTTTTAAAAAATATTATTACATATTTTCTTATTTTACATTTCAAATGCTATCCCGAAAGCTCCTTATATCCTCCACCTGCCCTTCTCCCCTACCCACCCACTCCCACTTCTTGGCCCAGGCATTCCCCTGTATTGGGGGCATATAAAGTTTGCAATACCAAGGGGCCTCTTTTCCTGATGATGGCCGACTAGGTCATCTTCTGCTACATATGCAGCTAGGAACATGAGCTCTGGGGGTTCTGGTTAGTTCATATTGTTGTTCTTTTTATAGGGTTGCAGGCCCCTTCAACTCCTGGGGTACTTTCTCTAGCTTCTCCTTTGGGGGCCCTGTGTTCCATTCAATAGATGACTGTGTACATCCACTTATGTATTTGCCAGGCACTGGCATAGCCTCATAAGAGACAGTTATATCAGGGCAGAGACTGAAGAAAAGGCTATCCACAGACTGCCTCATCTGAGGATTGAGGAAGGAAAAACAACAACCAGACACCCCCCAAGGCTTCCAGGGACAAAAACTAGCAGTCAAAGAGTACACATGGAGGGAACCATGGCTCCAACTGCATATGTAGTAAAGGATGGCATTGTCTGGCATCAATAGGAGGAGAGTCCCTTGGTCCTGTGAAGGCTCTTTGTCCCAGTGTAGGAAAATGCCAGGAAGGTGAGGTGGGAATAGATAGGTGGGAAGGAGAGTACCCTCACAGAAGCAGGGGAAGAGGGGGTGGGATAGGAGGGTTCTGGAAAGCAAACTGGGAAAGGGGATAATATTTGAAATGTAAATATTCAATAAAAAAGAAAGTGTATTACACCACCACAATACATCCATGTTTGAATGAGCAATTTCACCAGCTATTAAATAGATGTAGCCTTCAGACCACTAAAGAGAATGAGCATAGATTTGCACTGCAGCAAAGATCTAGATTCTGCCAGCCACAAGAAATGAACTGGCTACCAAGTAAACAGTAAATGTTCTTAGTCCTGAATGTTTTACAATGTCTCATAGTCTATATGAGAATTTTAAACTGTGTTGCAGACTGGTATCATGACAGCAGCTAACTTAAAGACTGTAAATATTTCTAGAACACAATAAATTCTACTTCTGTGCTAGGATGCTTCATAGTGTGTGTCACGCTCGATGATAATTGTATGATATTAGGGAGACAGACTGTGCAGCCTCAAAAGTGGAAAAAATATGCTGATAAATCTGACACCTACCCGCACAGAGCACATCCTCTCAAGAAAGTAATTGTGTTATTTCTGGGATTGTTTTTATTTTGCATTTTTATTATGTTTTTAAGAACCTAAGAAACTCCCTTTAAATACTGAGTAGCAGTACAATCCCTCTGAAGAAGGACCTCGTGCTTTGTTCTATGGGATTATTTTTACATACAGAATTTCTCCCATTCACTTCCTTTCCTTCTTGATAAAGGGCAGGGTTAATTATCTGTCATTCAAGTGTGCCAAGCCTCAGCGTTTTTCATCTGACACTTTAAACATAGTTGAACCCTCTTAAAACAATTTCTTTTACTCTTGAGATATTTTTTCGTAACTGGAGGGGATATATGAAAGTTAGTGGTTACTGATATTTTTTGTGTGGGCAGTCTTATTTAGTAGGTGTGCCATGTTCACCCCAATGCATATTTTAAAGAAATAAGACATGGAGAAAGAAAGATAGAACAATGGTTTGTGAAACTGAGGCAAGAGAGAAAAAATGAGATAAAAGGAAGAAAATAAAAGGGGGTAAGACAGATATATAGAGAAAAAGGAGCAGGGACAAAGGAGGAAAAGGAAGAATATCTCAATTATTATCTGACTAATTGACTAAATCTAACTTTAGTTATACCACTGGTTTTCTCTGTCCATCTGTCCCTTGAACAAAATAAGAGATCCATTTTGTATGAATTTTAGACATGGTAACACTATGCTACAGTTTTAGAAGTAGCAATATTTGTTATTTTAACAGAGGTAAAATTAATATAGCTGAGTCTGGGGATAAAACTAGGAGATAGTGATATTCTCAAATGTAGCAGAGTGAAACCCTACAAGAAATCTCATCTCCAAGAGGATGCCCTTTATTTTTTTAGTTTTTAGAGGTTTTATTCACTAAGCACATTAACTTCAAGATCCTTTTAGATTCTCTTTATTCAACTGGAAGTAATGTTTTAATTCAGAATAAATACTATAAGTAACATGATGGCTTGCATCTGAAAGCCAAAGAACAGATTCGAGATTCACTAGTTGCAACAGCTATTCTTTATTCTGTTACCCGAATGACTATAGCTAGTTGACCAAACTGACTCTTCCCACTAGTGGCCAATAGTGTTTATGTGGTTATATTCCTGCATTCTAGCACTTAGGAGGCAATGGCAACAGAGCTGATTCTGGATATGTATTTGTGAAACAAAAGAAACGTTGACAATATTGTTTAATTTATCATTGTTTAATTATAAGTGTATATTGAATATTTTATTTTTTATTAGATATTTTCTTTATTTACATTTCAAATCCCCTTTTCTGGTTTCCCCTTCAAAAACCTCCTATCCCATCTCCCCTCCCCCTGCTCACCAACCCACCCACTCCTGCATCCTGGTCCTGGCATTCCTCTACAATAGGGCATTGAGCCTCCACAGAACCAAGGGCCTCTCATCCAATTGATAACCTATAAGGCTGTCCTCTGCTCCATATCCAGCTGGAGCCATGGGTACCTCTATGTGTACTCTTTGGTTGGTGGTTTAGTCCCTAAGAGCTCTGGGTGTACTTGGTGGTTCATATTGGTGTTCCTCCTATGGGGCTGCAAACCCCTTCAGCTCCTTGGGTCCTTTCTCTGGTTCCTCCACTGGGGACTTTGTGCTCTGTCCAATGGTTGGCTGAAAGCATTCAGAATATTTTAACTATCTAAAAATATTTTATTTTACTTTAAACTCCAGATTTTATTCTCCTACTGGTCTACCCTCCAACTGTTCCACATCACATACTTCCTCCCTGCTCCTCTGTCTCCAAGAGGATGTCCCCATACCTCACCCTCACCCCACCAGACCTCTAAATTCCCTAAAGTCTCTTCGTGGTAAGGTACATATTCGCTGACTAAAGGCAGTCCTCTATTGTATATGTGTTCGGGGCCTCATATCAGCTGGTGTATGCTGCCTGGTTGGTGTTCCAGTATCTAAAAGATCTCAGGGATCCACGTTAATTAATACTGCTGGTCCTCTGACAGGGTAGCCTTCCTCCTCAGCTTCTTCTAGCTTTTCCCTAATTCAACCATAGGGGTCAGTAGCTTCTGTCCATTGGTTGGGTGCAAATATCTGCATCTGACTCCTTTAGCTGCTTGTTGGATCTTTCAGAGGGCAGTCATGATAGGTCCCTTTTTGTGAGCATTCCATAGTCTCCTTAATAGTGTCAGGTCTTGGGGCCTCCTCTTGAGCTGGATCCCACTTTGGGCCTGTCACTGGACCTTCTTTTCCTCTGGATACTCTCCATTTCCACTTATGCAGTTCTTTCAGACAGGAACAATTATGAATCAGAGTTTTGACTGTGGGATGGCAACACCATCTCTCACTTGATACCCTGTCTTTCTGCTGGAGGTGAGTTCTACACAATGTAGGTCATTTCATATAAGGTCCCTCTCTTTGAGTCCTGAGAGTCTTTTACCTCCCAGGTCTCTGGTACATTCTGGAGAGTTCCCCAACCTCCTACCTCCCAAGGTTGCCTGCCTCTATTCTTTCTGCTGGCCCTCGGGGATTTCAGTCCTTCTCCCTACTGAATACCTGTGTTTCCCTTTAAGTTTTATTCTTTTTAATTTTATTTATTAGACTATACTGTAATTATATAATTTCCACCTTCCATTTCTCCCCTCCAAACCCTCTCATATAACCAACTCTCTTTGCTCTCTTTCAAATTTATAGCTTATTTTTTTTCATTTATTCTTTCATTCTTTTGTTACAGTCCAGACTTTACCCCCTTCCTGGTCCACCCTCTGACCGTTCCACATTCTATACCTCCTCCTCCCCTTCTCCAAGAGGATGTCCCCATATCCTCATCTCCATTAAACCAGACCTCCCCACTCCCTGGGGCCACAAGTCTCTTGAGGGTTAGGTGCATCTTCTCTGACTGAGTCCATACTCTGCAATCCTCTGTTGTACATGTGTTGGGAGCCTCATATCAGCTGGTGGATGTTGCTTGGTTAGTGGTCCAGATCTCAGGGGTCCGGGTTAGTTAACACTGAGGTGGTTAGTCTTCCTATATGGTCACCCTCTTCCTCAGCTTCCAGCTTTTCCCTAATTCAATCACAGGGTTCAGCAGTTTCTGTTCTTTGGTTGGGTGTAAATATCTGCATCTGACTTCTTACGCTGCTTGTTGGGTCTTTCAGAAAGTAGTCATGATAGCTCCCTCTATGTGAGATCACCATAGCTTCAGTAATACTGCCAGGCCTTAGGGTCTCTCCTTGAGCTGAGCACAATTTGGACACTGGGCTTCCTTTTCCTCAGCCTCTTCTCCAGTTTTATCCCTACAATTCTTTCAGAGAGAAACAATTCTGGGTCAGAGTCTTTGACTGTGGAATGTCAACCCCATCCTTCACCTGATGTCTTGTCTTCTACTAGAGGTGGGCTATACTCATTTTTTATTAACTGCTGCTATATGCCTATATGTGTATATGTGTACATGCTTGTTCCTAAATACATATACCCCACCTGCTCAGGCTGTGTATGTTTCTCATAAAATGTTATCAGGGCTGATCATTTGGTACTGGGAATCCAATTGATCTGCTCTTCTCTTAGGAATGCTATTCCTTCTGTTCATAGAAGCAAGGAGGGAGTTGGGATAGGGGGTTTTGGTGGGGAAACAGGGAAGAGGGATAGCATTTGAAATGTAAGTAAATAAAATAACTAATAAAAATGTAAAGAAGAATTCCTTAGTTGCCTATAGTTCTTTGTGTAGCGCTGAGTCCTCATGGGATTTCCAGTTTGTTGTTTGTTTGTATCAACAGCAATGGTTCTAGTGGGTCTTCCTAATGCAGTGACATTTTAATACAGTTGTATTAATCATACAATAATCATGATGACCCTGACCTAAAATTACTTGGTTGCTATTTCATAGCTGCAACTTTGTTATTGTTATTAATTTAATGTATATCTGACATGGAGGATATCTGATATGTGACCTGCAAAGGGGTTTTGACCAAGTGATTGAGAACTGGTGATCTAGAATGTACTGGGCTTGTACTTGCTTGATTTCTTTAAACAAAACCCCTTTCTTTGCCTAAATAATGAAAACATTTGATCATCCTTTAAACCAAGCAACACTTGTGGCATGATATAACACAGCAACCAGTATACAAGGTGTTCCTTGTAACCTTGGAGAGACTTTTCCATTCTTCACATTCTATATAGGAGGGTAATCAAATCTATATACAGCCTCATTGTCTTTAGACATATTCTACTATTCTCTTACTTTTGGTCCTACTAATGTTTCTTAAATTTTCTGTGTCAATTTTTCTGGTATCAGCACAGGGATCAATTTAGAAATATCATTTGTAATGGTCATTCTTTCATAGATATGTACATCCTAATCTAGTTAAAGACCTCACATATTTTCCTCATATGAATACAACCCAACTACTTAATCTGGTCAGATTGAAAGTTGTACTTTAGGTGGTATAGGTTATATTTCAAATAATGCTTTGGAAATTTATTTTACTAATTTAAAATTCATAGCATTAGATCAATAATAAATGTAATACATCTTTAAAGATAGGAGTAATATTCAAAACTCATAAAAGATCATTCTCCAAAGAGAATTTAACATGTGTTTCTATGGAGTGAAAGGGCAGAGGAGAAATGTAAGGCAGTTTGAGTTGTCTATTTCTGTCTGAGTCTCTTTCATCCTGTCATCCTTATTTTAAGTATGAAGAAAATAGTGTCTTAGGAGACAAGAGGGCGTAGACAACCCTTCTCTGCCTGGTGATTTGGCTGGGTGAAATAAGTCTGTACATATCTGGGAGGAATCCAGAACAGAGAGGCATTTAGCAAAAAGAAGGGAATCAGTTGTTCCTTCAGGGACCTCTGAACACCAGCTGCTTATGGCTGCTTCTAGGCTGTGAATTCCCTGATAACAAAACACCCAAGATTCAAATGCCAGAGCAGAACACTTTTCAACACCAAACAAACTATATTTTGATCAATCAGAGTATCAGTATCTTTGGCTAGCTTTGCTGATTCAAAAAGAGTGTATGTACTAAATTAACAAGAATACCACGATCTTCTGAAATATGTAGCCTTTCCCAAGCTAATAATACACCTCCCTCTGTCATTCTATTAGTTAGAATGGAAACTTCTACTTCGTTGTGTCTCTATAACAAGGAACTGAGCAGGAAGTCCTATGTCTGCTCACTCTATTAGCTTGGTTTTGTAAGGATAACTTGGTCACTTTCTTTTTGTCCCAATTCAAAGTTCCTAAGATTAAATCCATTGTTAACCTAAATTCTATTAGCCTTGACAATCAACCAAGAAGGTTCACTAAGAAATGGATTTAGACTAGCACATAGTAGCCTAATGTTCTTGAGGATAGGAAGTAGAAAGGAAACCAAACCAAACCAAACCAAACCAAACCAAACCAATCCAAACCAAACTAAACCAAACCTATCCAAACCAACACAATCCAAAACAAAATAAAATGAAACAAAGAAAATCCAGAATATGGAAAAAAATGATCTTAGAGAATGACTATATGGAGGATTCTCTTTTGTCTGCATAAGAAAATGGCTCAGCCAGTTTTCTCCCTGCCAATCAAATTTACTTTCTATCATCTCATCAAACCTTTTTCTAAATTCTGCTTAGAATCCTCTAATGGGATTTTGTCCAGAAAAATAAGATACATTGCAATTGGATTCCAGTGTCCACTCAGTGTAAAACTCCAGCAGACAGTCCTGTCTAACACTTGTGCTCCAGTATATCACCAGAAGAGATTTTACATAGAATTTCTAGTTGTTCTCCTCTTCTTGTCCTACTGTATCATTAGAACTGTCCCTAATTTACAGCATGTAGATATAAACTGATTGACTCATTTTGTACCTTAAGGACCACTATGCCTCAAGCTTCAAACCGAGCTCATTGCTTAGATCTACTAAATTGGATATTCCTAATTCTAGAGTCAGCAGCAAAGGGACCCAGGGATGGGTAATCTTATTGAATTTTTATATTCTTCATTTAGAGTCAAGGCATCTTGGTTGCAATTATGGCAACCCTGACTCTACAGTCTGATCAGTTATGTTTTCTCAGGAGCCCCATTGATGCCCTTAGAAAGGCAAAAACACATTCTGTTATACACCACCCACTGTATTGAATATGGAAGTTCATCTTAGAACAAAGATGGTTCCTTAGAGGCAACAAGAGGAAAGAAGCTGACTCAAATTTCAAGTCAACCCAGCAGCTGCTGGGCATCTTAAAAGCAGAGACACCAGAGCAGAGACACCAGAGCAGAGATTTAAAAACAAAATTTAAATAACACTCAGGTAGAGATGTTTCAATGTGACATTTTAAAAGAAGAAAAAAAGATACCATGATATTTCTATTGTCCCAAATACGTTCTTCCTCTTTGTGACACTAACACATTCTTTCCCTTGAGCATGCCCATTGTCCTCTCACTGTGTACACCATCACTAGTATACCAATAGCACCCTTTGAAGTTTTACCAAAATTGGAAATTTTAAATTATTTTACAAAAAAAGCAATGAATCTCGCCCCCCCCCTCCAAGATACTATCACTATCTTATCTCATCCTGCTTGATTCAGCACTCTTCAGAAGTGGGTACATATTCTCTGGAGGCAGAGACAAGTGGAACTCTGAGTCTGGGGCCAGCCTGGTCATAGAACAAGTTCCAGGCCAGCTAGAGAAACCCTATTAACTCTTCTTTATATTTCATATTTCCTTTCAAGAATTTCTGTTTGTTAACCAAGACATTCTAAGTTTTTAAAGAATTTTTGTACGTTTGTAATTTCCTGATGACACATTTTTTGTTGTTGTTATTGTTATTATGAATGTTTTGTAATCTTGCCAAATATTTTAACATTGTTGTTGTTGTGAATGTTTTACAATCTTGCCAGATATTTTAACATTTCTGGTATTTTGGCATTTCCTTTTCTCATCACACCTTAATGACAAAACCTTTTTTTTTTTTTTTAAATTTAAAGCCAAGAATTACAGAGTAAATACTCAGAAAATGATTATGAAATGATAAAGAAAACAAAGAAAAGGAGACATCTTTTGCTAAATCATAGCTTTGGGGGAAAAGATGTAAGATCAAGAGGAAAGATACAAAGTGTTTCTTCTTTGAAATTGATGTCTGGATGTAGAATAATGCAAAGAGATCCACATATATCATCCTGTACAAAACTCAAGTCCAAGTGGATCAAAGACAAAGAACAAATTATAGATGGAAGGTTTGTGGCTGGTTTAGTGTCCTAGTCCCACCACTAGAACCCTTGCTTAGTTACAGGACAGGGTCTTACATGGCTGGCACATCATCTGTGCTTAACAGAAGCAGGCAGATCTCTGAATTCTTTTGTAATGTTAAAAGAAAATGTGTGTTTACTATTTACTAAGAACTAAGGATCTGGGATCTCAGAATGCTGATTCATAAGATAATCAAAAGAGAACCTTGAGTAAATGGCTGGACTTATATGTAAAATAAGACTTGGCTTGTGATCTCCAAGAGATGAGCTATCCAGGAAATCAAGAGAGAACTGCTTGGAAAACTGTCACAAGCAGATTATAGAGAGAAATCAGTCTGGAGATTACTAAAGAAGGCAGATCAGAGAGAAAGAAAGAACAACAGAGAGAAACCAGGCAGGAACTGGACTCTCTCATTATCAATTAAATTTTCATTCATCCTAAGCCTTTTACCTTTATCATTATTCTTTTACTATAATACAGAATATATAATTACCAGCTGACACTGAATCACTATAAACTCTAGCAAACTTACAATAAGCTTCAAAAGTGATTATTTCTCTATCTTATTTTTATGTGTAGCCCTATTTGTAACCTGATCCATTATACAATTCTCCTCATAATACATACATTCAGACCTATATATTAACCAGGTTATACTGTCTAGCAGAGCATAAGCCTCCAGCTTCTACCCATGATTGACTTTGAGTCATTTGTTTTTGTTGTTCCCACACATCTCTTCTCTCAGAACCCCTCTACAAGCCAAGGCTGGTCCTTAGCAACTAAGATCAATAATACAAATGACAAATGACAACTTATGCTGAAGAGGTCACAGAGCAAGAGGAACACTCCTCCATTGCTGGTGGAAATGCAAACTTGTACAGCCACTAGGGAAATCAATATTGTAGTTCAGGTATTCCGTCCAGGAAATTGGGAATATATCTCAAGAACTATCTGTAACACTTTTGGTGATATACCTAAAGGATGTTCTACCATACACCAAGTACATGTGCTCAACTATGTTCATAGAAGCCTTATTCATAATAGCAAGAAACTAGAATTTAAATGTATCTCAACTAAAAAAATGGATAAAGAAAATATGGTATATCTAAAAATGAAATATTACTGTTGATGCTCACAGTCATCTATAGGGCAGAACACAGGGTCCCCAATGTAGGAGCTAGAGAGAGTACCCAAGAGCTGTAGGGGTCTGCAACCCTATAGATAGAACAACAATATGAACTAATCAGAACCCTCAGAGCTCATGTCTCTAGCTGCATATGTATTAGAAGATGGCATAGTTGGCCATTATTGGGAAGAAAGGCCCTTGGTCTAGCAATCTTTATATGCCCCAATACAGGGGGATGCCAGGGCCAAGAAGTGGGAGTGGGTGGGTAGAAGAGCAGGGTAGGGGGAGGGTATAGGGGACTTATGGGATAGTACTTGAAATGTAAATGAAGAAAATATCTAATAAAAAATGTGAAAAAAAAACAGAATAGACTTAAGCTGTGTGAGGTGATGGATGTATTGATTAGCTTGATTAAGGTAAATTTTATAATGTATGACATACATATACCAAAACATCAAATTGCTACTTCAATAAATGTGTTTCATCAAATATACCTAATAAACCTGTATTATCACCCAGAGCACAACCAATAAAGTAATAGAAAAGTTTGGATCATTAAAACAAAACAAAACAAAACAAAACAAAACAAAACAAAACAAATGGCATCATGAAATTTGCAGACAAATTACTAGAACTAGAAAAAGATCATCCTGAGTGAGATAACACAGACCTAGAAAGACAAACATGGTGTATCCGCACTTATTATTGGATATTAACTGTTAAGTAAAGGATAATCGTGCAACCATTCAGACCCAGAGAGGCTAATTAATAAGGTTCAAGTGGGGTGTATGACTCTCCCTGGAAAGAAGAAATGGAATAGATTTTTTGCAAATGGACTGGGGATAGATGTGAATGCATATAGTAGAAACGAGGTAGAAGTGGGGGATAGAGGAAGAAGATATTGGAAGAGACAATTAGAATTTGGAGATATTTGAGGGTTGATGTGGAAACCTAGTACACTGGACATTCCCTGGAATCTATTAGAGTGACTTTAGGGAAAACACCTAGTAATGAGGGACATGGAGCCTGAACTAGACATCTTCTGTAACCAAGCAGGGCTTCTAGTGTGGAAATAGGACACCAACCCAACCATAAAACCTTTGACCTACAATTAGTCCTGCCTGCAAGATATGCTGGGTTAGTGGTGGCACTGAACTTGTGGGAGTGGCTAACCAATGACTACATGAGGCCAACACCACAAGAGGGAGCCTATATTTGACAATACCTTAATATCTCTGAACCAGAGACTAACTATCCCAGAGATCTAGGATAGGACCAAACATGACTGGAAAAAATAAAATAAAAAGGCAGTGAAATGATTTCTAATGATATTCTGCTATACTCATAGATTAATGACAATTATAGATTGGCCTAGACTAATTGTTATCAGAGAACATTCACCCAGTAACTGATAGAAGCAGGTACAGAGACCCAAACCTAAACCCAAACCCAAACATTAGATGGAGCTCAGAAGCACTGCATAAGGGGTTGGGGAGGATTTGAGAAGACAGAGGGGTCAACAACACCAAGAGAACACATACCACAGAATTAACTAAGCAAGGTCTCAGAGATCTTAGCTAGGTCTTTACATATATGTTATGGTTTTAGCTTGGGTTTTTGTTGGATGCCTAATATGTAGTGAGGGCGTCTCTGACTTTTTTACCTAATCTGGGACCCTTTGCCTCCTGGGTTACCTTATCTAACATTGATATGAGGGTTTATGATTAGACTTGTTACAACTTGTTATGCTGTGTGTGGTTGATTTTCCTGGGAGGCCAGCTCATTTCTGAAAGGAAATGAAAGAAGAATGGGTTTGGGGGAGAAGGAAGGTGTTGGCAAGTGACTGGGAGCTGTGGGGAGAGAAAAAACTGAAGTCAGATGTAATGTATGAGAGAATACAATTTAAAAGAATTAAAAAAAAGAAAGATATTACCAAGGTTTATCAAACCCTAAATAAACTGATATATTATGGGTTGTATAAAGTCCCATTATTAGTTTTGCCTACTTTGTTTGTTTGTGTTTCTTTGTAAGCATACGCTCAAGGTCAGTTGCTGATACACATATATCTACCACCAGATGAATGCCTTGTCTTCAGGCTTAGCTTTCAACAGACTGTGACCTGGAACTTCTTCTCTCAGAAAGTAGTGACCACTTAGTAGGTTATAGGCAATAATGACACTTAACCTTTTGAACAATGATCTCTTCATTAGAATATTTTTTCTACCATGAACTCTCTCTGATTGAGTACCACAGTGAGATTCCGTAAAAAGACACTTCTTAAACTTTAAAGAGAATCAGCCAGAGATCTTGTTGAATTGCATTGATTTCTACTGGATGTGGCTAGTTTACTTCCCAAACTATGAACATGTAAGGAAAAATTGAGCCATTTCTGAGCATTTGAAACCTGAGGTAATAATGTCTGACCTGATGAGTTTAAGGTTTTGAAGCCTCTCAAAATATTTTACTTTAACAGTGAGATCTAAAATGGAACATTTGACCCTCATTGCACAAGCATAAAGTTCATGCTTTACCCTCCTGCTCATGTGATGACACTAGTTCAGCCATGTTCTACTTCAGTAATCTTTCTTAAGTGGGAATTTAAGTGTTTCATATTGAAGATTGATTAAAGCCCTCCCAAATCAAAATAACCTTCTTTACTGACACCAGAAGTTTCTCAATTGCATTTTCACTTAAAATAGAATGTGAGATCAGAACTAATATTCTATATGTGAAGGAAGTATAGATTTAAAACATATTTAAAATCCATCCTCAAAGTTAAAATTGCCTCATGACTCAAAGTACGTAGACCCACCCAAAAGTTCTGAATGACAGGAATGTCTGTGAATCTTTGTGCGGAGTAAATCTTTTACATGATTCTGAAACAACTATTCCCAATTAAATAAAGTAAAACCTTTATACTCAATGAATTGTAACTTCATCCTTCTACAATGAAAAGACTATTTTGAGATGCTGCATCCTTTTCCTATTCCTTAAATATAGGGAACTTGGGAAGTAGTGAAGCTCATAGAAAAGTAGAATATAAGAATGGATAATTATCACCTAAGATATAAGAGATTCAGGGCAGGGGAGGAAGGAATCAAAAGAATATTTTTTAAAACAAGCAAATTGATTGACAGTTGCCATGATCTAAGTAGGAGAGATTTTAACTACCAAACAAAATCACAAACATTGAAAAGTCAAAAAGAAATGAAAAAAAATTCTCAATAGATACCACTTCTTAAATCAAAATCAAATAAATAATTTAAATAAATGTATAATCCCTAAGTGTAGGAAGCGGCAGTTGCTCCAGAAAACCCCTCCCTCTTCAGACCCTCCTCAAGCAATAGACCTTCCCGACCGGACAATATGCTAATGGGTGTGGCTTGTGGCACCAATGAATGGGCCATATGCTAATGAGGTGTATGTGGTGCACCAATCCGCAACCACTAAGACACCCTCTCTCTCCCCTTCCCTGGGAGAGTATAAAAGCAGCAGCTCTTCTGCTGTCCAGGGTCCTGGGAATCTACTATCAAGGTGCTCCAGAATAAAGCTGACTGAGAAGATCCCAGTGGTGTCGTGTCTTTCTTGCTGGTCGAGGGAGGTGCGCCACACCTAAGTAAATAGAAGCTGTCATTAAAACCTTCCAACCATAAAAAAATCCTAGGGCCAGATATTTTTATTGCAGAATTCTACTAGACTTTCAAAGAATAGCCAACACCAATACTCCTCAAATTATTACACAAAATAGAATCAGAATGAACATTGCCAAGTTCATTTTATAAAGCCATAGTTACCCTGATATCCAGACTATACAAAGACTAAACAAAGAGAATTACAGACTGAGAAAGAGAATTACCCTCAAGAACATTGATGCAAACATACTAAATAAAATGCTTGCAAACTAAATCCGAGAACAATAAAAAAGACTATTCACCATGATTAAATAGGATTCATCCCAGGAATGCAAGGGTGGTTCAACTTATAAAAATCTGCTAATGTAATCTATCATATAAAGAAACTGCAAGGAAAACAAAAACCACACATGATTATCTCTTTAGATGTTGAAAAGGCCTTTGACTAAGTCCTACATCTTATCATGATAAAAGTCTTGGAGATATCAGCAAAAAAAAAAGGGAAAAAAATCACAACATAATAAAAGCAATATCCAGGAAGCTGATGACCTACATGAAACTACATAGAGAGAAACTTAAAACAATTCCACTAGCATCAGGGACGAAACAAGACAAACCCATCTCCTCTCTCTATATCTACTCAATATAGCTTTAGCTAGAGCAATAAGACAACTAAAGGGAATCAAAGAACACTGATTAAAAAGGGCAATGTCAAAATATCCTTATTTGGAGACCATATGGCATTATAAATGAATGACCCCCAAATTTGTTCAGGAAACACATACAGCTGATAAACATCTTCAGAGAAGTAGCTAGATACAAATTAACCCTCCCAAAATCAGTAGTCTTGCTTTATAGGAGTAATGTATGGGCTGAGAATGAAATCAAGGAAATGACACCCTTCACAATTGGCACACAAATATTGTGAGATTTCTTGCTGTATCTGGAACTAAGCAAGAATTACAAGTATTTGATGAAAGAAACTAGAGAATATATCAGAAGATGGAAAGTTCTCTCATGCTTATGAACCAATAGTAAAATGGCCATCATGCCAAAAGAAATCTACAGAGTCAATGAAATTCTCATCAAAATTTCAATACAATTCTTTATAGACCTTGAAATAACTATATTCAATTTTATATTGAACAACAAAAACCCAGGATAGCTGAAACAATGCTACACAATTAAACAACTTCTGAAGGAAACTCTATCCCTGATTTCAGTGTATACTACAGAACAATAGTAATAAAAACCACATGATATGAAGATAAACACAGAGAGGCTGATTAATAGAATAGAATCAAAGACACTGAAGTATATCCAAATACCTGTGGATACTCGATTTTTGACAAAGAAACAAAAATTATACAATGGAAGAAGAAAAGCATCTTCAGTAAATGGTGCTGGTTTAACTGGATGTCTGCATGTAGAAGAATGCAAATCTGTATCCCTCCATATCACCCTTCATAAAATTCTGTCTGAGTTAATTAAATCTACAACATAAAACCAGATGTACTAAACTGGATAAAAGAAAAATGGGGAATAGCCTACATTGGCAAAAAGTACAACTTCCTGAACAGAACACCAACAGCTCAGGCTCTAAGCTCAACAATTAATAAATGGGACCTCATGAAACAAAAAAGCTTCTGTGAGGTGAAGAACACTGTCAAAAGAACAAAATGGCAGCCTACTGAATGGAAAACAATCTTCACCAACCTCATATCTGATAGAAGGCTGATATAAAGAACTCAAGAAACTAGACATCAACACAGCAAATATTCTAATTAAAATGGGGTATATGTCTTTAATAGCTGAATGGTGTTCTATTGTGTAAATTGACATTTTCTGTATATATTCTTCAGTTGTTGTTGGACTCTGGGTTGTTTATGAATTGTGCAGACAAATGGATGGAATTAGAAATATCATGCTGAGTGAGGTAACCTAAATCCAAAAGGACATGCTTGGAATGTACTCACAGATAAGTGCGTATTATCAACAAAGTACAGAATACCACGATACATCCCACAGACCCAAAGAAATTAAACAAGAAGGAAGGCTTAGGCTTGATCACACTTGGAAGTTCAAACAAAATAGTCATGGGAGGCAGAGGGAGGAAGGGATCTGGGTGGGAGAGGGGAGGAGGAAAGTAATTGGGGGGGGCATGATTAGATGTGGAGAGAGAATGGAGCTAGACAAAGGGGGCCAGAAGAATGAATGGAAATCTGAAATAACAAGGATGGAGGTATCTCTTGGCAGCTTCCAGGAGTCAATGCGGGTGACATTAGCTGAGATGCCTAACAGTGGGGAGAGACATGGAACCTGCAGAGGTTATCCCCTGTAGACAGGCAGGACCCCCAACGGAAGGATGAGGATACCATCCCTCCCACAAAACTTTTGACACAAAATTTGTCCTGTTCAAAAGAAATGCAGGGACAAACATGGATCAGATACTAAAGAAATGGCCCAACTTGAGACCCATCCCATGGGCAAGCACCAATCCCTAACTTTATTAATAATATTCTGCTATGCTTGCAGACAGGAATGTAGCATAACTGTTCTCTGAGAGACTCTACCCAGCAGCTGATTGAAACAGATGCATATACTCAAAATCAAACAGAGGTTGGAAACCTTTATGGAAGAGTTGGGGGAAGGATCAAAGGTCCTGCAGGGGATAGGAACTCCTCAGGAAGAGCAACAGTTAACTAATCTGGACCCCTGGGAGTTCTCAGAGACTGAACCACTAATCAAGGAGCACATATGGGCAGGAATGAGGCTCTAACACATAATAGCAGATGTGCAGCTCTGACTCCATGTATGTGCCCACAAAACTGGAGTGGAGGTTCTCCCCTAGAGCTGATATATATATCAGCCTAACAGTGCAACAGTGCCTAACACTTTCTAACACTACACACACACACACACACACACACACACACACACACAACTCCCTATACCACCCGCCCCCCCTGCTTTTATGAGGGTATTCCCCTACCCATCCACCCAATCACCTTTCCTAGTCCAGGCATTTCCCTACACTGGGGCATTGAGCTTTCACAGGATCAAGAACCTCTCCTCTCATTGATGTCTGACAAGGTAATCTTCTGCTACATAAGCAGCTAGAGCCATGGGTGCCTCCATGTGTACTCTTTGGTTGGTGGTTTAGTCCCTGGGAGCTCTGGGGGATCTGGTTGTTGATATTGTTGTTCCACCTATGGGGTTGCAAACCCTTTCAGATCCTCAGTCCTTTCTCTTAACTCCTTTATTGGGGACCCAATGCTCAGTCCAATGGTTGGCTGGGAGCATCCACTTCTGTATTTGTCAGGCTATGGCAGAACCTCTCAGGAGAGAGCTATATCAGGCTCCTGAGGGCAAGCACTTCTTGGCATCCACAATAGTGTTTGGTGACTCTATATGAGATGGACCCGCAGGTGAGTCAGAAGCACCTAAACAAATGTTCAACATCCTTAGTCATCAGGGAAATGCAAATCAAAACAACACTAAGATTCTACCTCAAACCAGTCAGAATGGCTAAAATAAAAAACTCGGGTAACAGCAGATGCTGGTGAGGATATAAAAAAAGGGAAACACTCCTGCATTGTTGGTGGGATTGCAAGCTGGTACAACTAGTCTGAAATCAGTTTAGTGGTTTCTCAGGAAATTGAACATAATATTACCCGAGGACACAGCTTTACCACTCTTGAGCATATACCCAAAATATGCTCCAAAATATAACAAGGATACATGCTCCACTATATTCATAGTAACCTTATTTATAGTAGCCAGAAGCTGGAAAGAAACTAGATGTCCTTCAACAGAGGAATGGATACAGAAAATGTGGTACATTTACACAATATTTAGTTATTAAAAACAATGACTTCATGAGATTCTTAGGCACATGGATGGAACTAGAAAATATCATCCTGAGTGAGGTAACCCAATAACAAAAGAACACACATGGTATGTACCCACTGATAAGTAGATTTAGCCCAAAAGCTTGGAATACCCAAGATATATTTCACAGACCACATGATGCTCAAGAAGGAATACCAAACTGAGCATATTTTGGTGCTTCTTAGAAGGGGGAACAAAATACCCAGGGGAGTAGATACAAAGTCTGAAGGAAAGGCCATCCAGAGAGAGACTAAAGCTGTATTCTGATGTGGGTATCTGTTCACTAGTAGGGATGCCAGGACTGGTCTCAGTGGAAGAGTATATTCATAATCCTGCAAAAACTTGATGTGCTAGGGGTGGGACCATATCCAGGAGGGGCATACCCTCTCCGAGGAGAATGGTATATGGGCTGGGATTCTATGAGGGGCACCAGGAGGAGTGCAGCATTTGGGAGATAGAGAGGAAGGGGGAGGGGGAGGGAGAGGGGGNACAACATACACCACCTGATAAGAGGCCCCTAACGAACATACAGTAGAGGACTTCTGGGTCTGTATTCATTCAGAGATGATTCATCTAACCCTCAAGACACTGGAAGCCTCAGAGAGTTTAGAGGTCAGGTAGAGTAGGGGATGGGGGCATCCATGTAGAGGTAGGGTGTGGTGGGGAGGAGGTGTGGGATGTGGAACAGACGGGGGGGGGGACAGACGGGGGGGGGTGGATGGCAGGGCAGGGGATGGAATATGGAGTGTAAAAATAAATTAAAATAAAAAAGATTAAGCGTGTTTAGAAAGAAAGAAAGAAAGAAAGAAAGAAAGAAAGGAAGGAAGGAAGGAAGAAAGAAAGAAAGAAAGAAAGAAAGAAAGAAGGAAAGAAAGAAAGAAATGTCCAACATTCTTAGCCATCAATGAAATGCAAATCAAAACAACTATGAGATTCCATCCTATACCTATTGAGATAGCTACTATCAAAAACAGAAATGACAGCTTATGATGGCAAGGATGTGTAGAAAGGAGAACACTTCTCCATTGTTGGTAGGAGTGCAAATTTGCACAGCTGCTTTGTAAATATATATAGCATTTTTTCATAAAACTGGGAATCAATATTTTTCAAGACCTAGATAAACCACTTTGGGGTATATACTCAAAGGATGCTCCACAATGCCACAAGGACAGTTATTCAACTCTGCTCATAGCAACTTTATTTGTAACAGCCAGAAACTGTAAACAACCTAGAAGAATTTCTTACTTGAAGAATGGATATAGAAAGTGTGGTACAAATTTACACAGTGGAAATTAAAAACAAGCTATTTTAAACAAGGACATCATGAACATTGCTGGCAAAAGAATGGAACTTGAAAAGACCATCCTGAGAGAGATAATCTAGACCCAGAAAGACAAAACTGGTATGTACTTAATTCAAAGTCGATATTAGCCATAAAGTAAAGGACAACCATGCTACAACCCACAGACTCAAAGAAACTAAGTAACATGGAGGGCTCAAGGTGGTATGCATGAATCTTACTATGAAGAGAAAATAGACTACTCATTGTGGATTAATGAGGGAGGCTGGATTAGGTGGGGAGTGAATAGGAACAGGAGGAATCAGGTTGGAGGAGGATGGTGGGAAAGAGTATTGGAAATGACACCTGGAGTTGGGGACATCTCTTGGTCTAGTTATATATCTAGTGCAATGGAAACTCCCAACAGTCTATGAGGATGACCCTAGACTCCTGATAATGAGGCATATGAAATCTGAATGGCCATCTCTTGTATCTATGCAAGACTTCCAGTGGAGCAATTGAGATACCAACCCAAACACAAAACCTTTGACCTAAATTTTTCCTGCCTACATGATGCACTAAGACAAAGGTGATACAGAACTTGTAGAAGTGGCTAACAATTGACTGGTTCAGCTTAAGACCCATGGCATGATAGAGAGCCCATTCCTGACACTGCCCTCAGGGACAGGACTCAGAGACCAAACACAACTGGCAAAATAAAATAAGTCAATGAAATGATTCCAAATGATAATCTTCTATACTCATAGATTAGTGCCTAGTCCAATTGTTGTAAGAGGGCTTTACCATGCAGTAGATTCAAATATATGCAGAGCCCCACAGTCACACATTTGGTGGAGCTTTGGGAATCCTGGGAAAGAGGTGGAAGAAAAATTTCTAAGACCCAGAGGGAACAAGGACACCACAAGAAAACTCATATAATCAACAATTTAACTGCCAACCAGGGAACTTGCATGGGACTGACCTAGGACCTCTGCACATATGTTAGAATTGTGTAGCTTGCTCTTTTTATGGTACTCTTAACTTTGGGTGCAGGGGCTCTCTCTGACTCTCTTGCCTGCTTTTCAGACCCTTTTCTGGGTTGCCTCATCCAACCTCAATATAAGAGGAGGTGCCTACTGTTACTGGAACTTGATATACTATGACTGGTTGATATCCTTGGGTTTCTACTTGCCTTTTTCTGAAAAGAAATGGAGGAGGAGTGGATGGGGATGGAGAGTGGAGGCAGAGGGAATGGGGGGAATGGGAAGGAGTGAAAGAGGGAAAAAGGAGAGGAGAGGAGAGGAGAGGAGAGGAGAGGAGAGGAGAGGAGAGGAGAGGAAAGGAAAGGAAAGGAAAGGAAAGGAAAGGAAAGGAAAGGAAAGGAAAGGAAAGGAAAGGAAAGGAAAGGAAAGGAAAGGAAAGGAAAGTCATATGAGGCCATTGAGATGACCGGGTTTGATATCCAGGACTGGCAGAGTAGAATGAAAGAACCAATTCATGCAAGATACTCTCTGACCTCTGTGTGGATGCAAGCACACATACCTACACACACACACACACACACACACACACACACACACACACACATGCACACACATGCACACACACACACACAAACACACACACACACTTTTGTTTAAAGAAAAGATACATAGAATAGCTCTGATAATCTTTTCTGTCTACAGATTTGAGTGACTGAGTTCAGCAAAATATGATACCTATTATGAAATACTATGTTCCTTTTATCATGTGAATTAATATTTTCATGCTGAATCAAAATGAACTGGTCACATGTCAGTGACTGGAAAAAGAAAGATGGAAAACTAGTAGCTGAAGACATGGCTCAGCAGGTAAGACCACCTGCTGCTTTCCAGAGGAACCAAATTTGGTTCCCATCATTCATATCATACATATTTGACAGCTCACAAATACTAGTAGCTCCAGCTCAAGGGCTCTGACATTAACTCAAGGACACTGCACAAATATGACTTTAACCTAAACATACTGTCTTAGTAAGGGTTTCTATTCCTGCACAAACATTATGACCACGAAGCAAATAGGAGAGGAAACGGTTTATTCAGCTTACACTTTCACATTGCTGTTCATCACCAAAGGAAGTCAGGACTGGAACTCAAGTAGGTCAGGAAGCAGGAGCTGATGCAGAGGCCATGGAGAGATGTTACTTACTGGCTTGCTTCCCCTGGCTTTCTCAGCTTGCTTTCTTATAGAACCCAAGACTACCAGCCCAGAGATGGTACCACCCACAAGGGGCCATCCCAGATTGATCACTAATTGAGAAAATGCCCCACAGCTGGATCTCATGGAGGTACTTCCCCAACTGAAGTGCCTTTCTCTGTGATAACTCCAGCCTGTGTCAAGTTGGCACACAAAATCAGCCTATATGTATATATATATATATATATATATATATATATATATATATATATATATAAATTTAAATATAAATAATATAATAATAATATAAAAAATTTAAAACATACAAAAATAATATATATGGTGATTTTGATTTTAGCTATAAATGTGTAGGAAAGCAGGAATAATATATACTACTTTGTGAACTTCATCAGTTTTAAGGAAATCCATTAAAAATATAAACAGAGGCTGACTCAGCAAGACTTTGAATGCCTTATTAACAAACAAGTTCAGTATATGAATGGCAAAAGTTAATTGAGTTTCTAGACAGGTCAGTACAATTTTTAAAATTGGAAAATCCAAACATTCACTCTGTTCCTACCTTAACAAGGATGTTCAATGGAGTTGAGGCTTTAAAAAATGGTATGTAGAGGTTAAAATCAGAGAAGTAAGTGAGAAATAGTGATGTCTATGATTAAGAAAATGCCAGCACATATGAAGAGAAGGAAGAGAAGTAAGATTCCTCCTGAAATCTTTACCCAAGGATTATTAACTTAAAAGTAAAAAAGGCAGATCCAAGGCAGAAGCTTAGAAGTTGGTCAGCTAAAACTTCTCATAGTTCAGATGAAACAAAAGGTGGCAAAAAGAAGTACTCAGTGTCTAAGGCCTGTAAAAACACTAAATAGTGTCTTAGAAAATGAGCAGTGCTGAATTCAGCCCGGGATCCTGCTAACAGGCCAATAGCTGGCCCACTGCCCTTTGTATTCTGCCTGATCTGATGAGTTAACACAGGGCAAAATGTTTGGTAGACTTTGATTGAAAATCCTTGCTGTGTGATGTGAAGACAAAGCCCTTTGCATTTATTGTTTCTCACACTCACAATTACCTAGCAGGGACAAGTTGGATGTGGTCTATTTCACAGATAGTGAACTGGAGTCAAGGACACATGAAGATGCCCAAAGTCACACATGAATCAGATGACAGAGCCTGAATTTAAACATAGATATATCTGAATTTGTTAGTGATCAAATTTGAGTGGCAGAGGGAGTCATACCAATGATGTAATTGTCATATCTTAAAGGGTCTAATCTCATCTCAGAGAAGTGGCAACCTCACAGTTGAAAGTTAAGGCACAGAGCTTTTCAATGCTTCTCTGAGCCATAGTCATTATTTAAGCTATTTGATGGTACATAATCTCTTCTATGATTTGGACTCTTTGTGGTAGGTGTGGGTTCCTGGGAATATATACCAATCAGAATGGCTAAGATCAAAACCTCAGGTGACAGCATGTGTTGGTGAGGATGTTGAGAAAGTAGAACCCTCCTCCATTGCTGGTAGAATTGCAAACTGGTATATTCACTCTGGAAATCAATTTGTAGGTTTCTCAGAAAACTGGAAATAGATCAGACATTGTATCTTAGTGAAGAAATTTTGACTAACACACATTCAAATGCATGTAAGTCTGCAATATATTTTTGTTCAGTTTTCAAGAATGCTCCCTACTTAATTTTATAAAGGCTGAACTGGTTTACATTTTCAACAGTATTGTATAAAGTTTTACATTTTTGTACATCCTCAATTGTACTTGTAGGGTTTTTTTTTTATGTTGTGCTTTAAAGGAACTAGAATTACATTGCTTTTTTCACCTTTCTCACCTTCTGGCCCCCTCCCAGCTACTTTCTTTCAACCTCCTCCAAAATAACACCATTCTCAAGTCTATAACTTCTTTTCTTTAATTGTATTTGTTACATATGTGCATGCAGAAATATACATTACATATGCTCAGCAACAAAAGTTGACTCAGAGATTTATGTATAATGTATAGAAATACATTTGCCCTGGGACCTGGACAAGCAGCAGTGTGGTAGAGTCCAGGCAGGCATAGTTCAGGAGGCACTGAGAGTTCTTCATCTGAAGGCTACTAGGAGAAGACTGGCTTCCAAGAACCTAGGACAAGGGTCTTAAAGCTCATACCCACAGTGACACACCTACCACAACAAAGCCACACCTACTCCAACATGGCCACATCTCCTAATAGTGCCACTCCCTGGGCTAAGCATGGGCAAACCGTCACAACCTTCCTCTTTCTTATGAAAATGTTTACAGACTGAACTGAAAGAATCGAGGACGGCTTTCTCCTTTTGGATGTTACAGGATGAGACTGCTCCCTACAGAAATTTCATGCTGAGACTGGTTCACTCCTTGTCTTAGGGTTTTATTGCTGTGAATAAAAGGCATGACCATGGCAGCTCATAGAGGAAAACATTTACTTGTGTCTGCCTCATAGTTCAGAGGTTTCGTCCAGTATTGTCATGGAGTAAAGGATGGTGACTTGCAGGGAGACATGCTTCTAGAGAAGGAGCTGAAAGTTCTACATCCTGACTGGCAGTCAGCAGAAATTAATGCCACACTGCACCTAGTTTGAGCATTAGAAACCTCAAAGTCTGCCCACTAGTTAAGAACTTCCTCCTACAAAGTCACACCTAGTCAAACAAAGCCATACCTCCTAATAGTACCATTCCCTATGAGCCTATGGGAGCCATTTCTATTCATGTTACTACATTCCACTCCCTGACTTCCATAGGTTTGTAGCTGTATCATAATGCAAAATGCATTATGTTCAACTTCAAAAGTCCTCAGAGTCTATAACAGTCTCAAACTTGTTTAAAACTCAAAGTTCAAAGTCTTCTGAGATTCATGCAATCTCTCTACTGTACAATCAAGATGAAAAAGCAGGCCACATACTTACATCTTACAATTGCACCAGTATATATTACCAGCCCAAGTAGGAGGAAAGGGAGCATAGTGAAGAAATACTGGACCAAGTTCAGAGGTTCAGTCCAGTATCAGCAAGGTGGGTGCATGGCAACATTCAGGCAGGAGGAACTGAGAATTCTACATCTTCATCTGAAGTCTTGTTTAAACACATGAGTCTATGGGGACCATGCCTAGCAATAGCATGATTTTCAAAAGTACATTTAGTCCCACTTCCAAAGTCCCCACAGTCTATAACAGTTTTAACTATCTTAAGAGTCCAAAGTTGAAAGTCTCTTCTGAGAGATGCATCCAATCACTTAACTGTAATCCCCAAAGCAAGACAAAAAATTTAGCTGGACAAACTCCCAAATCTGCATCTTCATGTCTGATGTCAAAACAGTCTTCAGATCTCCAACTCCTTTTTTATCTTTGTTGACTGCAACAAACTTCTTTCTCTTGGGCTGGTTCCATTCCCTGTTAGCAGCTGTCCCCAGCAGGTATCCCACATTTCTGGCATCTTTAACAACTTAGGGTGTCCAAGTTAATTTCAACTTCATGGCTTCTTGTTCCAGTGACTGAGATTCACAAATGATCTTCTGGGCTCCTTCAAAGGACTTGGGTCACATCTTCAGCTTTGCCCCCCTGTAGCTCTCTAGACTCTGGTTTACTACACTCCCCTGATGGTGCAGCTTTTGATGATCATCCTATGGTACTGGTATCTCCAATACACTGAGGTCTTGCAACTAGGCTTTACCAATAGCCTATCATAGACTCTCTTCATACTGCCAAGCCTCAATTTCTTTGCATAAACTCTTCAATCCTGGGCTGTCAGCTGTAACTGAAGCTGCACCTTCACCAGTCTTATCCGGCTTCTCACAGTGTCAACCCTCCATGACCCCTTCACATCTTCAAAACCAGTACCACTTGGGAGATTCTTACACATCACCAAGGTCAGCTGTAGCATGAGGTACAACCTTGGCTACCTCAGGAAAACAGCTTCTTTGTGCTTTCAGAAAACACCTTTCCAGAAGATTTCACCTCAGTGATGCTGGTATCTTCTTAATCACCACTAATTTCTTAGCTTCAGATAACCAGCATTAGTTCTCCCAGTAGTCCCTTCTATTAAGATTCTAATGCCAGAGACACATGGCCACAACTGTTGAGTTCTTTGTTGCTTACTGTGGCTGGAACATGGGCCCCTTGTTCTGTTCCATTATTACCAGCTTTCTGATTTCTAACTCTTTCACTGACTAAGCTTGGCTGTCCTGGAAATTGGACTGTAGATTGGCCTTGAACTCAGAGATTTGTATGTCTCTGTCTCCTCTAATGCAGGGATTAAAGACATGTTCCACCATGACTGGATTTATGCTTTATTTCACTTAGAACCTTCTCTGTCACAGGCTGGACTTGAACTCAAAGATCTATTTGGCTTTGTCTCCTGGAATTAAAGATGTGTACCACAATGTCTGGATCTAAGCTTATCTGGATGGGATTTTGCTCCAAGGTAACCACTTCCTTAATTCAATTTAATATCCTTAGACATAGGATTCAACTCCATTTCACTTCCTGGTGACCCTTTAATACTCAAATGCTATAGTTTCTATTTTTCCTTTCTAAGCTTCCTATGCTTGCTCAAAACTCTCTTCAAGAGACTTAACCAGAGAACAAAGTCTCTGCTGAGTGTTTTTGAGATTTCCTTTGTCAATGCAATTAATATAAATCTCTTTATCTTAGACTCAGGTAAATGCTTCAGACAAGGACAAAAGTCAGCCATATTCTTCATCAAAGTACCACAAAACCAGTTTCTAGGCCACCTACTGAAATCCTTCTCCACTGACACCTCTTGATCCAGGTCTGTACAGTTCAAATCACTCTCAGCAACAAAGTCTTCTACATCACTACCAGGATGGACCATTAAGCCCCAGTTAAAGCATTCCATCGCTTTCCTTTTTGTTCTCTTTTTACATATTTATTTTAAACTCCAGATTATATTACTCTCCTGGTCCACCCCCATACCATATCCCATACCTCCTCCCTGCCCCCTGTCTCCACAAGGATATTCCCACCTTCCACCCCCACACTACCTGATCTCTAAACTCCCTGGGGCCTCCTGTCTCTTGAGGGTTAGGTGCATCTTCTCTGACTAAACCCAGACCCAGCAGTCCTCTACTGCATATGTTTGGGGGCCTCATAACAACTGTTGTATGCTGCCTGGTTGTTGTTCCAGTATCTGAGAGATCTCGGGGATCCAGGTTTATTGAGACTTCTGGTCCCCCTACAGGGTTGCCCTCCTCCTCCGCTTCTTTTTTTTTTTTTTTAATTTTTTTCTCTTTATTAGATATTTTCTTCATTTACATTTCACATGTTATCCAGAAAATTTCCCTTACCCTCCCGCGTCCCTGCCCTGCTCCCCTACCCACACCCTCCCACGTAATGGCCCTGGCTTTCCCCTGTTCTGGGGCATATAGAGTCTGTATGACCAAGGGGACTCTCCTCCCAATGATGGCCAACTAGGCCATCTTCTTCCATATATGCAGCTAGAGACATGAGCGCAGGGGGAACTAGTTAGTTCATGTTATTCTTCCACCTAGAGGGTTGAAGACCCCTTCCGCTCCTTGGGTGCTTTCTCTAGCTCCTACCTTGAGAGTCCTGTGTTCCAACTAATAGCTGACTGTGAGCTAGCCCTCCAAATAGTGGCTAATACCCTAGATACAGGCCACAAAACTCAAAAGTTCAACAAGCTGAAGGGACCAAGTGATAATGCCTTAGTCCCACTTGGGAGGGAGAAGAAAGCAACCACGAGGGGAGAGGGCGATGCTTGGGAGGAAAAAAGGATGGTGGGGGAAGAGAAGGGAACATGATTGGGTATTTGGTGGGAGAAAAGGACTGAAATCCCTGTGGGCCAGCAGAAAGAATGGAAACATGCAACCTCGGGAGGTAGGAGGTTGGGGGTACCCTCAAAAATGTACCAGAGACCTGGGAGGTAAGATACTCTCAGGACTCAAAAGGAGGGACCTTAGATGAAATGCCCTACACTGGGGAGAGGGAACTTGTAGAGTCCACCTCCAGCAGAAAGACAGGACATCAAGTGAGGGATGGGTTTCCACAGTCAAAACTCTGACCCATAATTGTTCAAGTCTTAAAGCACTGCAGAGATGAAAATGGAGAGGATCCTGAGGAAAAGAAGGTCCAGATCAAGAGCAGGCCCCAAGAGCTGATACTGTTACAGAGGCTATGGAACACTCACAAAAAGGGATCTAGCATGACTGCCCTCTGAAGGACCCAACAAGCAGCTGAAAGATTCCATCACTTTCCAAGTCTAAAGTCCCCAAATCCAAATTCTTCCAAACAAAAGTATGGTCAGGCTTATCACAACACTACTCCGGTGTCTGGTACCAACTTCTATCTTAGTTAGGGTTTTACTGCTGTGAACAGACACCGTGACCAAGGCAACATTTTTAAAGACAACAGTTAATTGGGGCTGGCTTACAGGTTCAGGGATTCAGTCCAGTATCATCAAGGTGGGAGCACGGCAACATCCAGGCCAACATGGAGGAGCTGAGAGTTCTACATTTTCATCGGAAGGCCACTAGAAGAAGACTAGATTCCAGTCATTAGGGTAAGGGTATTGAAGCCTGTGCCCACAGTGACACACCTACTCTAACAAGGCCACACCTCCTACTAGTGCCACCCCCTGGGCCAAGCATATGCAAACTATCACACAAAGCACATATGAAAGCCAACTGGGCAAAGTTCAAACTCCGCATATCTCTTTTTGCTGTCAAATTCTCTTCATATCTCCAACTCCTTTCAGCTTTATTGACTATAATAGCCTTCTCTCCCTCTCTCTTTCTGGTTCTACTTTTTGTCTGTTAGCAGCTTTTCTCAGCAAGTATCCCAGCACTCTGACAAATCCAATGTCTTGAGATCCCTAACACAATCTAGGCTTCACTTTTGCAGGTTCATTCTCAAGCCTCTCTAGGCCTCCATGCATGGACACTCCTGACACAGGCCTGACCTCAGGAACTTCCCTTAGTCTCTAAGGGAGATTCCATACTTCCTTCCATATAATCTTGACTCTAAAGCCAGAGCCATGTGGCCAAACCTGTCAAGTTCTTCTGCTTTGGGCTGGAACTTGGTCCCATCATTCAATTACACCTTTTCTCTTTTCTATTCAACTCCATTTCAATAAATCACTGCTGTAGAATGTTTTCATAAGACAAAGAGACATCCCGTGGTAAAGTTATTATGTCTTGTGTTTGAAGCAGTAAATCTTGCTGTCTCTAAATCTTTTGTTTTTATCTCTGAGATATATGTGTTCAGTCACCTGGGATCTATGAAGTCTTATCTATTGGTAATACCTACCACAGGGCCACCTGTAGAGGAGACTTCTTCCACTCATTGTCCCATATCCTGTGATGTTAACATGTGTGAGCTTCTAATGGAACTGCTACTGATCCTCAGGTACCTTAAGAAACTGTACTAAGCACAAATAATTTTTTACAGCATAAAGGTATTAATTTAAAGGTTACTCTCTCTTAACTATATGTATTCTTACTTTACATTGTTAAACATCTTTTTCTTTGTGCAGTAAAGGTCACAGTCGATAGCTATTTTATCTAAAACACTCTTATACTGAAGGCACTTTCTGAGAACACCATTAAATTAATATTAGTGGTCTACAGAACTCAGATATTTTGGAACCTGGTGCTGAGGTACCCATGAGGAATTGGAGGAGAGGAAAAGAGAACAAGAAACAGCTTGGAGATCTCACAAGTTCAGCAAGTGATTTGTGGAAAAATGCTAGAGAACTGATAAGAGGGGTGTCAGGTATTGCCAGAGAAGAGGGCATTTTCTTGTTTGCATTATGGTACATGCATATTAATTGTTTTTTTTTTTAATAGAAACTTCTAAGGAAAGCAATGTTACATGTGTTTTCTAAGTAAGTAAAATAACATGAAAAGGTTTAAATGAATTACCCTGTCTGATACATCTAAGCTTGAGAAAGCTGAAACTTGCATCTATGGACAAGTTTTAAGACTGTGAGCAATTGTAGTATGGTCTAATAATTTTCAACACCCTGGCCAAGTGAAGGCTGCAGTGTCCATATATTGCTACAGTGTCACAAAACTGCTATGATACTCTGTTATGCGTTTATTTATTCATGTTTGAGGCACTTTAGACAAAGTATAGTCAATAGCTTTCCAACTTCCTTTCAACAATAATTTATCTTGCTGTTTTTGACAATAGCATTGGTTATTTTTAATTCTAAGGAATGAGTCCTTAATTGGATCTGTCTTTTCTGATGTTAGAGCCAATTAAAGAAAAGACTTCAGAGGAAAATCACCAATTAGAATGCATATGAACAAGAGCTATTTCTAGGTGATAAATGCCATAAATAAATTCCATGTTAATTGTTGATAATCACTTTAGAGATCTCCTGCGGATAAGATCCCTGAACATTTAGAATTCTTAAATATAGGTTGGAACATTAATGTCCTTTACATAATTTGTAACATAATGGAATGTCTGCATTTGTATTATGCTGTTTTAACATAAGAAACTATAATAGCTTGATGTAAGATTTCTTTTGTTTATTGACATAAAATGTCTCTTAAACAATAGATAATAACTACTCATGTGGGGTATGAAGAAGTACACAATATTCATTCAGCCACTCATTCAGTTATTTTTCAGCAAATGTATAAGAAATATCATTCAGGTGTTATGATGTCATGTTATTTGATAGACCATAAAATGATTTTTTGAGTAAATGTGTAGGTGGAGAATAGTTATTGGCGTTTGCCCAGGAGAGGTCATGCCTAATATGAATACTAAATAATAATAGGTCACTTTAGATGTGGAAATACATACACATTAAATGCAATAATCAAACAAATATGAAGAACTGGGGAGCAGCTTGTTGTGAGAACTTAATAGAACAAAATCCCAGTTTTACATAAGAAAATGTCTAGGGGACATCTAGAAATCATGGGTAAAAAGGCATTTTCTTCATCGATTTGTTGTTATGGAGAAGAATTTAATGAATAATACATATCTATTTTTATGTTAAGAACAAGAAAGTTACACATAAAGATCTATAATAATTTAATTTATATAGACTCTACCAAAAACTATCATTTGTCTTGATTCAATCATATTACTTAGTTTAATATGAGCAATACCAATATTTTTTCTCCAGAACATATGGGCTGATAGGAACATAGATTTATTGGTACTATATTTTCTCATTTGTGTTAGCTACATTTCTGTAACTGGTTAGTTATGTCCTTCATGTATTGATGATATGCTCAGAACCAATGAATCATCTTCTTCTTGATTATAGTATGCACTTTGGCAAGATCACTTTTTTTTTTCTTACAACTATTGCAGAACATTCTTTCTTTAGGATTTACCTGCAGGTATTGATAGGCAATGAAATGTGGCAGTCACTAGACTCTAGCTCCTCTTATTATGAACAAGATTTTCTGAAGTTTTTTTTTTTCTCTGAAAACTTTAGTTTTAGGGCTGAGAGAGATGACTCATGGGTTAAAAGCACTGGCTGCACTTGTAGAGGTCTTGAGTTCAATTCCCAGCAACCACATGATGGTGAGGGACCTTAGATGAAATGCCCTACAGTGGGAACTTGTAGAGCCCACCTCCAGAAGAAAAACAGGGCATCAAGTGAGAGAGGGGGTTGCAATAAAAAAGTCGGACTCATAATTGTTCTTGTCTGTGTGAAGTAACTGCAGAGACAGAAATGGAGAAGAGCCTGAAGGAAAGGAGGTCCAGCAACAGGTCTAAATTGAGATCCAGCTGAGGCTATGGAGTGCTCAGAGAAAAGGACCTACCATGATTACTCTCTGAAAGACCCAACAAGTAGCTGAAAGAGTCAGATGCACCCAACCAAAGGACAGAAGCTGCTGAGTCCTGTGGAATGAGGAAAAAGCTGGAAGAAGCTGAGAAAGAGGGAAACCCTGTAGGAGGACCAGCAGTCTCAATTAACTTGAACCCTTGAGATCTCTCAGACACTGGACCACAACCCAGGCAGCTTATACCAACTGATATGAGGCCCCCAACACATATACAGCAGAGGACTGCCAGGTTTGGATTCAGTGAGAGAAGACACACCTAACCCTCAAGAGACTGGAGACCCGAGGAAGTGGGGATGTATGGTAGAATGGGAGGTGGGGGTTGGGGAGTGGGGACGCCCTCGTGGAGGTGAGGTGGGGAGGAGGTACGGGATATGGAACAGTCAGAGGGAGGACTAGGAGGGGAATAAAATATGGAGTGTAAAAAAAGATTAAATAAAATTTTAAAACAAACTTTTTTATTCTACAGGATACAAAATCTGATACTTTTTAAAAGGTTCATTGGTGTTAACTGAAAAAAAGTTTGGAAATACTTCCAGCTTCTCAGAGTGAACATGTCAGCTCTCTTCCTTCTTCATATATTTAGCAAAATATTTGCCATTCATAATTTCCTTTTAATAGCCAAATAATGTTTGATTGGATTCACCAGATGTTTTTCTAAAATACTAACTGTATGCCCAGTTGAAAATAATATACTATTGGCTAAGACATAGAATTCAAAGAGCCATTTTAAACTTGTACAGTAAAATAATATTATGTTCTAAATTTGAACCCTGAGATCTATACTAAAGGCTGATTTCCACCTGGGTATCTAGGAACATGCTTGGAAACACCATGAGACATTTCTGCAGACAGGTCTCCTCCTCAGTTCTCAGTGATACCCAATTGTATAGACAGAAAAGAAGAGCAGAGTAACACATGTGGCCAAAGAGAAGAGAAGTTTCCTTCCCTGTTCCAACATGGTTTATGGCACACTTCTTTTTCTATGTCATTTTAGAATCTCTTAGTCTTGAACCATGATTCTTAGTTCATGATGTGATTTGCTTATAAAATGACTTCAGTGTGTTCCAACTCAGTTGGTAGAAAACATTTAGAGTACCCTATAACTACCGTTAAGATGTAGAGCCATTGTCTAATGCCTACAAAGCTCTAGGGTAGAGAAGAGAAAAGAAATGATAAGAGATGGCTTGATGTAGTGTTTCATTAGCATATATTAATTATATAATACATAATACTGTTTCATTATGAAAATAACTTTTATACATGCCCATAATATATTTTGATATTTCTTCCATTATCCTGCCTTGCCACCTCCCAATCCTCTTTCTCCTTTTCTACTTTGATGTATTTTTATTTTGTTTTGTTTTGTTTTGTCCAGTACTGTTTCACTGGGTCTTTTACTAAGAGTGCTGGTAAGCTTTGGGCACCTTACCCATAGTGTTTAGTGGCTAACACCACTAAAGACAAATGTGTCTCCTTCCATATCCACTGTTATTTTTATTGTATGTCAGCTGATCCAATCTGATGCAGGCAATCATAGCTGCTGTAAGTTCAGGAGATGTACAACTATGTTTGGCTGGGAAGTCAGTATTACACACACACTCCCTTCCTTCAGCTCTTATATTCTTTCTTCCATAATTTTCCTATGATATGCCTGAGCCTTGGAGGAGACAATAGGATGTATAATTTCTTGTTGAGCATTCCCCAGTCATTTATAGTCAGCATTTTGATGACTTACAAGTTTATACAGTTACCATCAACCATGCAAAAGGAAGCTTCTCTGACCAAAGCTGAGAGCAATTACTTCTCTGTGTGCATAGGTGGTCAGTTACAGGGTCTATTGGATTTCTTTCAAGGTAAAAATAATGTTGCAGTCAAATGAAAGCTTTAAATTCCATTTTAGGGACCAGACAGGATCTTGTTTCTCATTTCCTGCTGTTTCCTCTGACAGCCTGTTAGAGCTACAGCTCCATTCTCTCCTCACTGGCCTTCCCATTACTATGTCATCTTTACCTTGAGAGCACTGTATTCTGTATTTTTTGTTTTACTTTGTGTATTCTGGATAAGAAATAAATGGCGGAGGATGTCAGCCCAAGAGGAATTCAGAGTAATGATACAGATGAACTATGCCTGCAAATCAAAAATGACAGGTACGTGTCATAGACACTGCACTGAGGACCAAAGAAACATAGGTGACCAATAACTGGAAGGCTCAGACAAATTTTTCATGAAATATGCTGATTTTGAGCTGCACCTCCAGGCATATTTGGCCTTTTACAATTCTTTCATGGGTATCATTTGCTAGCTGATATGTCTTTAGGAAATGCAGACAGAGACTAGGGGGAAAAATGAAAGTTATAAACTCCTATCTTCAGCTAATTTTTTTTTTTTTTGGTTTATTATACATAAGAACCTTTCATACACATCATCTTTTTAAATGTGATTTTAATGTCTACCAAGTGATCATAATGTAGATCATTATTAATTTTAAAAGATTACTAATATTTAGACCAATGTGACAACTACATGCCATTTGCTGGTCTTGCAAGGTTTACAATATCTGGGGACAACAATAGTAAGCAAACAAAGGAGTCTATACCTGCTTATTAGCTACTGTAAGAATACACAAGATTGAGGTTAAAGTAGCTTCTATCTTTGATGAACATTTTATTTTGGGGAAAAATCAAATTATTTACATTTTTTCAATGTTTCTAAAATTCAAATTTTCTACAGTAGCTATCATTATGTTTGCAAGTTTGTATTCATCTATTTTTGTCATAATAACACAAAAGCGTGATGTCTGTCTTACCAATAGTAAAAGAGATATAGCTGTATTGTCATCAGCTCTTTTGCTGAGCACACTCCCTGATTGATTCATTTTTAATAATTTGCGTGCTTTATAGGCTGCAGCTGGAATCATTGTTTTAATAATTTAGCTTTCTTAGCTAATTGATCCTGTTTACATTTTTAGATACATCTGCAGAATTTCAACAGGGAAAGAGAAGAAGGTTCTTGTAGCTACAGGAAATACTGTTAACAAGTCATAACTCAAAAATGCCATGTACTGAGAATGCAAATTGAACCAAGATACCTAGTAGCTATATTGATATAAATGTTCACATAACTGAGGTACAGTGCAGTAGTAGTTTTAAAGTGAAACAAAATACTTCCTTGCTGATAAAGAATAGTTATCATTGATGATTGTGAAACATTCTGAATTCTCTCCCTTTGCTCTCCAAATGAGAGTTAAAATACACAGACTTTGCCTAGGGGTAGGCAAGGAATGATGACAGATCACTGGCCAGATCCTTCCACATGATTCCCAACTTCCTCTTGACTATGACTTAGAGTGTGGAACTATTTTAGATATAGATGACTCTTTTAGCCAATGTCTATGAATAATGAATAAGTTATGTGGCCAAATAAATATGCTCAATATTTATCTCAAATTGGTCATCTATAATCTGTTGTTTAGTTGAGTTGTTAGAGGGGATAGGTGTTGTACAGTCACAGATGAGTAGAAAAAGATTTCATTCACATTCAAGTATCAGAACATTTATGTAAAATAAAGGACTGCAGAGATACACATGAGTAGCCACTACCCTTTTGAGGTATTTCATAGCTTTAACTGAAATCTCTCAATTTTCTGTGACATCCATAAAGTGATTTTCCATAAGCAAGCGTGGTTGTAGAATAATAATTTCATCCAATAAATCAGGAGGAAATGAACTTGGACCACTAAAACAAGTTCACATACGTGAAACAACCATTAAATGATATGCTTGGTTTTATGAGTGCTTCATGTTCTCATTTGATTAGGAAGCTTTTTATAAAGTTTCTGTTAAAGAATAAGATAAGTGGGATATATAAACGAGCACAATATTTATCATCTACCTAGTTCCACAACCAACTATCTACCTACCTACCTATAATTTATCTATTATTTTATTAGGAGATTTGTGGTCCCAAATGAAGTTTGTCATTTGGTTAAATGAACCTTCTCCATTAAGTAATTGCTGTTCATGTTAGTGTTTTCACACTGTGCTGTTATAAGTAGCAACTCATTAGTGAGTAAGGGAAACCACTCAGTAAACAGTAAAGAGTACACACACGTGTGTGTACATGTATGCACATGGAAATAAAAGGAGAGAAAGAGGGGAGTATAAATTGTCAATTGCAAAGCTCTTGCTTTAGTTTGTATGCTTAAGAATGTAATGAATTCTGACTTTACAATACCAAAATGAACCTATTCTATGCTGGAGTAACACATTTCCTGCAATAAATGATTTTAAACACCTGCATGCATATACCTTATGAATGCAGACATATATTAACTTTTATCCACATGTCTCCTTCTGAATAAAATGTGCACACTACAAATGTATCACAATGGAGCAAAGAAATTAAAGCTTATTTAAAAATTGTACAGAACAGAATCTGGAAAATGGCACATGCACGGTATCTGTTGTTATGTTTTTGTTATTTTTTGTTATTGTTAAACAACTCAAAGCAAGAGAGTACAATAAAAAATGTGGCAAGGATAAACAATATTCTTGCAGCACCTAATAGAGACCTCCTTTTCTATTGCATCTGTCTTCCCTCAGACCCATATTTGTACCTGGCCCTGAGACAGAAACCTGCTTAGCTCAAGCTTCACGCAGCTATGCTGTGGTGTCTTTCTTTTGTGGAGGTTCTGCCAGATCCTACAGATCCTATCTGTAGGGGGAAAAAAAAAGGATGACCCCCACACCCATTAGCATTGGGAGATCAGTAAATGAACTCAGTGACTTAAATAAATAAATGAGAGATTGATGTGTTCCCAAAACATTATATATTTGTGTGTGTGTGTGAAGTTTTCAAGAATTTTTTTAAAAAATGATGTTCCAAAATATGACATATTTGCAACTAAGAAACTCATTGCAATGTACTTGAACATTCTATGCAAAGTATTGCCCTAAAGAAGGTGTGTCAGCTACCTTTGCTCAAAGTGGCTCATATGACTATCAGAAGTGTAGAGGTTCAAGATTCACACCTTGAGTTTCCACAAAAGAATGGCATTTATTTGCCTAAAGGAATAGAAAATTTGAAAACAGATAGGTATGTTGTCCTTCTCCTTTTTCTGTGTCTTTACACCTGACCTTTCCTTATTCAGAAGGTTTGATAACTCAGCTCAATTTATCAGAGTTCTGACTCATACACCTATCACTAAGTCAGGTAGACAAGAGAAAGCATAACAGATGTATTAGTTAAAGTTTTGTATAATGTAGATGCTCATAAAGGAAGAGCCAAGGCCCAGAGAAAACTGTGTTTAGTGTTCATCTGAGGAAAGAAATGAGTAATGTGAATGCAGGATAGGACGGAAGCTGTATACTAACGGCAACAGTAGTAAGTAGTGTGTACCCAGCCAGGCCTGCTTGACTGGATCTTTTTGGGCCTCCTTCGTCCACCTTCCTTCTACTTACAATTGGAATAAGATTGGCCTCAAAGAATAGTCTGCTATCTATGGACAGATTATATCTCTCTCTAGGGTTTATGACTTGATTCGAGGGAGCTGAGTTGTTTCATGTAAACCTTGTTGGATAGTTTTGTTTGGTTTATGCTAGCACAGACAAAAAGAAATATTCTTGAGCATGGATTGTACTTGCTTTGTTCAAAATGATGGGTCTGCATGAATGCTCAGCCAAGTCAAATGTGTATACAAGTTCTGTTGAACTCCCTTACGTAGGAAGCCTGCTTAGTCCCTTCGTTATGTTTCATCTATAAATTGATTAGAGGTGGACTTGTTTGTTTTTTTTTTTCCCAAATAGACAACAGAGAGTTGTAATTATATTTCACTGCATTCTCACAATCTCTGCCTTAGAGGAAATAATTAAATGCTGGAGATGCCTTCTCCTCCTCTCTTGGAACTGAGAGCTATGTTTTAGGTTGTTGGAAAGATCTCTGCTATGTACACTCCAGCAGTCATCAAATAGGCCTTAGAATTAAGATTCCCACCTTCAGGCTGAAGGCCAAAGTCTGCACAGTCACTGCACTGTGCTGATGGAATCATGTTTGGGAAAGTGTTAATGATGTGAAAGTCCTAACTAACTTTAGCTAACCTCTGTTTTGAGGGGATAAGAAAAATCAATATACATGGCTGGAATTGGAGACAAACAGATTAGACAAAGACCTATCATTATAAAAACAACATGATAGGTTAAGGTGCTAGATTGTCTATGTTTTTAAAAATGGGGAATTGAATCTCAGAAAAAGAAAATACCATTCCCAATATCAGCAACACCAGAGCCAGAACCTGTGCTCATTCTTTTATTATTATTATTATTATTATTAGATATTTTCTTTATTTAAATTACAAATGTTATCCCCATTTCCTGGTTTCCCCTCCAAAAATCCCTATCCCCTATCCCCTCCCCCTGCTCCCCAACCCACCCACTCCCATTCCCAGTCCTGGCATTCCCCTATACTGGCGCATAGAAACTTCACAGGACCTAGGGCCTCTCCTCGCATTGATGACCGACCAGGCTATCCTCAGATACATATACAGCTAGGGCCACATGTCCCACGATGTGTTTTCTTTGGTGGTTTAGTTCCAAGGAGCTCTGGGGGTACTGATTAGTTCATATTGATTTTCTCCTATGGGGCTTCAGACCCCTTCAGCTACTTGGGTACTTCTCTAGCTCCTTCATTGGGCACTTTGTGCTCTGTCCTATGAGCATCCACTTCTGTATTTGCCAGGCTCTGACAAAAGCCCTCAGGAGACAGCTATATCAGGATCCTGTCATCAGATTCTTGTTGGCATCTGCCATAGTGTCTGGGTTTGGTGGTTGTTTATGATGGAATCCCAAGTGGGGCAGTCTCTGGAAGGTCATTCCTTCAGTATATGCTCTGAAGTTTTTCTCTGTAACTCCTTCCATGGGTATTTTGTTCCCCCTTCTAAGAAGGATTCTGAGCTTCTGGGCTAATATCCACTTATCACTGAGTACATATCATGTGTGTTCCTTTGTGATTGGGTTACCTCATTCAAGGTAATATCCTCCAGATCCATCCATGTGTCTAAGAATTTCATGAACTCATTGTTTTTAATAGTTGAGTAGTACTCCATTGTGTAAATGTACCACATTTTCTGTATCCATTCCTCTGTTGAGGGACATCTGAGGTCTTTCCAGCTTCTGGCTATTATAAATAAGGCTGCTATGAACATAGTGGAGCATGTGTCCTTATTACCAGTTGGAACATCTTCTGGATATATGCCCAGGAGAGGTATTGCAGGATCCTCTGGTAGTACTATGTCCACTTTTCTGAGGAATTGCTAGACTGATTTCTGGAGTGGTTGTACAAGTTTGCAATCCCACCAACAATGGAGGAGTGTTCCTCTTTCTCCACATCCTCGCCAGCATCTTCTGTCACCTGAATTTTTGGTCTTTGCCATTCTAACTGGTATGAGGTGGAATCTCAGGGTTGTTTTGATTTGCATTTCCCAGATGAAAAAGGATGTTGAACATTTTTTAAGTACTTCTCAGCCATTGGGTATTTCTCAGTTGAGAATACTTTGTTTAGCTCTGTACCCCATTTTTAAATAGGATATATATATATTATGCCATCCAGCCATTACAGTAAGTGCTACCAGCATTTTTAGATTTGATGCTCAATGCTCTGAGGTAAACCCTCTCATATATGAGGAAACTGAGAATAAAGGCAGTTGTACAGTCTTAGGACCAGAAAATAACTTTATATTTGTTCAATTTCCCCCCAAAAATCATTTTTGGTCTAATGCTGTCATTTTTCAACTCCCATATTTGGTATCTAACTTCAATTCATTCAGTTTCATTAAGCCAGATAAATCTAAACAGGGCTTCACTTCTTTATGTTGGGATTTTTTTCCCACTTAGCTGGTAGTAAACTCTTGAAGACATGTTGAACAGAAGAGACTCAATACAGAGGGAAAAATTACTAATGTTAAGAAAACAGGTCAAAAAATGAGCAAAGGCACAACCATTCCAAAATAATGTTAGAACACATTTTACCTGGAAGGTGAGACAAAAGGCACTTTTGAGTTCAACCTACTTAAATTTTGAATCTTGTTGTGTCTTCTCATTTTTGTACTGGGCAGAATACATAAATTTCCAAATACTATGAACTTTCTGTCTGCTTTAAAATGAATATTATGTAGTGTCTTTATTTTCCTTTAATTCAGGACAAAGCAATTATGTTATGCTTTGGCAGAACTGAGACTTTGTGGTGATGCACCAATTATAATTTTATGAAAACTAACATTTAAAGGCTTATGACCTTGATAAATGGTTTTAAAACAATGACTTTTAGAAGACATTGTATGAGCCACAACATGTTGACATAAAACAATTTGCAAAGATGACTGGAAGTCATTGGTATACTTGAAAATACTGCCTGAAAAATATCACAACATCCCAAATGGTCAACTATAGAATTTTGTATTTTGGGACCAACTGTATATGTCAAGAGCTCTCATCTTCATCAGGATTTTAATGGAATTATCGGATGTTTAAACCTGAAGCAGAAGACACCTCCAATGTATATACTTTTTCCTTAGGCTAATTCCCATTTTATATAAAATTTGTGACATGGACTGGATACAACTGAAACCATGGAAACAAGGCCTGATATGAGTGATATTGGAAAGATCATGATCATGAGGTAGATAATCCAAACCAGAATACTTCACATTTTGATCTTCATCCCTTTAATATAAAATGTATGTATCACAACCTATCTCCACAATGAGACTTTCTGTTTATTTCAGCTTTATATCTTGCTTCTTTTCAAGAAGTTAAATATTTCAGTAAAATATTTTGTAAAATGAGACACTAAAGATAAAACTATAATGGCATCTTAGTAAGAAAGATAAAATTTTGATTCACAAATTGTTCACATTAGTCCTGATTGCTTATTCTTAGACAGAAATGCTATCTGAACATCCATCTTAGCTTCAAAGAGCAAAATTACCCACTTTACAAATTTTGATTGAATTATATCACCAAGTAAACATGGAAATTCTCTGTAAATCGAATTCATCTTCAATGCTCACTTTACTAGCCTGACTTAATAATTCTGCATTGCATACATATTTGGTTTCCCTATCACTGTGTATAGCTGAAATAGACACAATTATAATTTGTCAATTAATAATAGAACTAGTATCTACCTGTCAGATCTGCCATAAGGACAAAGATGAAGTTGTTGATGTAAAAGTACTCAAGAATGTGAAGGTTTTTATCAATACTCTTTACTATTATTACTTAGAATAATTTGATATAAAGAGCATTCACACTCTGAGAATACATTACTATGGTTATGAGTGTAGCTCTACTCTAATGATTTAGATTTCTCAGACACTCAGAAATATTCATATAACACACTCTGATATATGCACACAAAACATGTAACAATCTCAAACTCTTTAATGTATATCCTTCTTTTATCTTCTAAAGTGGGCTGAACAGTATTTCCCATCTATGTCTTAACATACTAGAAATTAATAATTAATTACCAGTTTGGAGAAATGACTCAACACTTAAGAGCTCTGGTCTCTCTTCTGGATGACCTAATTTCAATTCCCAGGATCCATATCATAAGTTACAATCATCCCTAACTCCAGTTCCAGGGGATCTAATGACTTTTTCCAGCATCTATGGATATCAGATATGCAACTAGTGTGGAAACATATGTAGAGGAAAAACAACCATACACATGAAATGAAATTTAAATAAATTAAAAAATGAGTCATCGCTGAGGCACAAACGATTAATTCACTCTTAAATGAAACGGCACTTTTATTGCCAACAAAGCAACATAACTGGTGCAAGAAAACTTGGATTCTACAAACTCACATACAAAAATATTATTAAACCTATGTAAATTCAAGAAGGATTCTATCAATTTTTTGAGGCAGGGTACATTTCAAATTATAGCTTATGGAGCTATTATTTTATAATAAAATATAAAATCTAAAACATGCTACATTTGTGATACATATAAATTTCTCATGTTAATTATAAGGTCTTACCTCTTTAAGAAGTTTAAGAAGACACTTGAATGTGGGAACACCATCTATGTTCAGTGCATAAAAATTTATAAATAGACTATATTTCCAAAATCAATTTGCAAATCAATGCAATCTCCATCGAACTATCAAAGACATTCTTAACAGAATTAGGGATTAATGTCCTAAAATTCATATCAGTGAACAAAGAATCACAGATAAACAAAACAACATGAATACGAAGAGGTAGGCTAGAACCATCACAAAGAGGTTGGCTAGAACCATCACAAGACCAGGTTTCAAGTACACTACAGAACCAGAATGAGAAAAACAACATGATATTGGCACAAACACACAGACCAATGGACTAGAGTAGAAGACTCAGAAATTATATGATTCGCAATTGCTGACCATATCGTATTTATTACAAAGTATTTATCCAGGAAAGAAAATAGTCTTCAGAATAGAGGAAACTTATAACAGGGAAACCTGCACCTTGCATCCACAGGGCAGGAGACGGATATCCAGGGTAGAGGGCAAATTATCTAAATAGTCATTCTCCAAAATTAATCATTTGAAACTGCAACTCATCCCATTCAGAATGGCTGTTATCAAAAAAAAAAAAAGAAAATAAAAAGCAAAGATAGTTAGAATGTAGGGTGAAAAGAATTCTTATATTTTGTTGATAGGAACATAAGCATAAGTTAGGGTCTGTGGAATGTAGTATTAAGCTTCTAAAAAAATAAAAAGAAAAGGAAAAAAGAAAAAAGAAAGAAAACCTAAGAAGATCTAGGAAATGATTTAGTTATAACACTCTGCTAATCTTATACCTGAAAGAAATAGTCAGGGAATATTCAGAATTACCAACACACCCATGTTTATTGTGATTATACTTACAATAGACAATATGTAGAAATAATCTACATGCCCATATGTAAATGACTAAATAAATAACACATGGCATATATACACAGTAAAATATGATACATTGTTAAATTATGAAAGCATGTAATTTTCCAGAGCATAAAATGAAATCAAGGTTATTTTGCTAAGTGAAAAAATGTGATATAGAAAAATTGACATTACATATTTTGTCTACTATGTAGAAGTTAGAATTTAAAAATAAAATATAAACAGTGTAGCAGGGAAAGATGTGGACTTGGGGAGGAGAAAGATTAGGAGAGTGTAGGAGGAGAGTTGGGAGGACAGATACAATCACAGCACAATAATACCTTAAAAATATCACAATGAAAATGTTCTTATCTATAATTAATATTCACTAAACTTACAACAAAAGAAAATATGTATTATAAAAGTGAAGGTAGCTTGAAGCAAGAAATTTTAGTAAATAGAGATGGCTGAACATGAAGATAAGGGGTACATAAATAAACATTAGAGGCCACTGCATACGAGTATTTCCAAGGTAAAGCATGTATGCAAAGTATGGCAAGAAAATGTTGCATAAGATGCACAACAAAGAGCTTCAAGATGTATCACCTAAGACTGCTGAGCACTTTTACTTACCTGGGCTGACTATTGTTGTTCTCAGTTTAAGTCAGTCTTGTCTTGTGATAATTTGTCATGTCAATTGTCATGAGAATGGTGGAGATGAAGCAGATGATTTATGATATAACCAAATAGGTTAATCCAGGTAGGGCCAGATAGTGATCAGTGAAACTGTGCATGGCTCTCAAGATCTAGATTTATAACAATTTCCCCACTATCTCTGCTTTACAAAGTGGCTAGTCATGAAGCTATTTCTGATTCATGGACTGTGGAAATAGACTGGCTTAAAAGTGTAGAAGCTGCAAAGTACAACATATGGTGTTGTAGATTTGATGAAGAAAAGATAAAGGCGAATTAGGTCCACTGAACAGCTGATGAGTGACAGGTCTGGAACTTCCTCTTTCTGGGTTCTGCTTTGGTCACTTGGTGGATAAAACACTAACGATCTAGAAAAATCGAAGATAACATAAGAAAATATGATATTATTGCATTTCTCTGGCACCAGCCCTCTGTTTATAATCACACATGGACTAATTCAGATTTCAAAGACATATGTTGCAGCAGAACAGACCATCAAGGTTTGTAATTGATTTGTTTAACTAAAAATTCATCCAAGAAGTTTCAGTATCATCTGTGTGTTAACAGCTGTCTCACTAAATCATATTTTATGATGTTTCTTTGACTCAAGGGGAGACAGGTGGAATTGTATCTACTATTTCAGCATGTTAATATTTTTGGGTCAAAGTGTTATGTGGGTTCCTTCTGTGGACTGGAGGTTGTTCAGTGATTTCCCCGAGCTTCTATCTTATAGCATCCTCTCTTCTATTGTGACAGTCAAAAATGTCTCTCAGTATACATCAAATGTTTCTTAGAATATCATACCACCTCAATGGATACCCTCTCAGTTTGATGGTAGGAAATAAGTGTGAGCCGTAGCCTGCTTTAACTCTGGTACATCATTCATTGATTTCAATATTTCAGGTAAACAGCTTTGACTAAGGTGCCCCACTAGAGAAAAGTTAAGTATCACTTTGCTGAAGAAGTACAACTATTTTCAGAGAAGGACAATTCTCAGTCTGGAATTATATAATACCAGCCTTATATAATACCATCTATACTCTGCTACAACAAGCCCATCACTCTTCAGTGATTACTGAATTGGAAAGAACTGATCATGAGTTCCCAATCCCTGTTTCAACTGATTACATGTTCTGTTCCATTGTTCAAAGGCTTCAGGGACCAGAAGTTAACACACAGGAGTATTACTGTATCATAGTATAATGGTCAAGAGAGTTGATAAACAAATAACAAAGTGAAATTTGGAGGGAAAAATACTTGAAAATACCTGAACACTTAGATTTTTTTCAGCACATGTGATTCAGTAACCATTGGAATCTCTGAGATTTTTATATTTGCTTGATTAAAAATTAACTCTTTTATGATTGGTTGATGGGGTTAGATCTAAGAAAATAAAGAATGGAATTTTTCCATGGTAAATGTTCCATGACTTATGAAAACAATTAAAGATCTGATTTTTAACTTGGTTTCCATTCTTAATTAAAGTATAATTGCAAAATCTCCCTCTTTCCTTTCTTCTTCACAAGCCTGCTCTTATACTTATCTTACCCTGCTTCCTCTGGAAATCATGGCTACTTTTTCTTTAGTTGTTACTGTTACATAAATAAATACAACCAATACAGTCTGTTTAGTGTTAATTGCATATATATGATCCTAAAGCTGACCTCTTAGTATTGAATAGCCAACTGGGGACTCTTACTTGGAGAAAACTATTTCTCTTCACTCTAAGCATTCCTTTGTTGCCTGTGGTTCTTTATCTATGAGTGGGGCCCCAAGAGATTTCCCCCTTCAATGTTATCCCATCCATTGCTGTTGTACTTCTTCAGGTCTTGTTTAGGCAGCAATATAGTTGAGATGTCATGCATGAAGGCTTCCTGTCAATTCTAGGAGACACAACCTCACAGTAGACTTCATGTTCCTCTGAAACCTACAGTATCAGTGACCCTCTTTTTGATATCCCCTGAGCCTTTGATAAAGGAGTTGTCCTATAGATTTATCTATTGGAGCTGGGTAGCACATAATCAATGTTTTATGTATTTTTCAGGTCATAATTTTCTGTAATAGCTTCCTGTTGCAAAGAGAAGTGTCTTTGATAAGGAGTAAGAGCTACACTTTTCTGTGGGTATAAAATAAATATTCAAAATTCATTTAGAAATTATGCTCGTTTAGTAAAGTGGTGGTTTTAAAGTCTCAACATCAGTAAAAGTTATGTGCCTCCAAAACTCTGGACATGGATAGACTCAGGCCTAAAGAATATCAAGGAAAGAATCTTAGGCCTTATAATTCAGCCATGACAGAGGTTTGATAACAAACAAACAAACAAACAAACAAGCAAACAAGCAAAAAACCAACAACTATGAAAGCACCAGATATACCCTCCTTCAAAATGATGTAGGCTACAGAGATTTGGACCTAGTTTTTGGCAGGACTGGAAACTTTTATACTTAGGGGAAATTCTCTCTCTTCCCTAAGAGGATGGATTTAGGCCTGAGTAGGTTCATGCCACATGTTCATTTCTGATCATGTCTGAAATTGTTTGCCTGTTAAAGAACTGAGTCAATGGTGCTTCATGTAGCTCATAGCAATCTATGCACCGAGGGAAGGGTAAATAGGGATCAGAGTAGGGAGGAAATGGAAGGAAAATGACCAGACAGAAAAGATCAACAGTGACTCTCTGCTCATACCTGTTCCAGAGACAGCTACATCTTCATGTGCAGTGCCAGCCTCAACCCGTAGACATGATGGTGAAGGTAGGTATGAATGGATTTGGCTGTATTAGGTGCCTTGTTACTAGGGTTGCCTTCTCTGCTTCTGGCAAAGTAGAGATTGTTATTATCAATGACCCCTTCATTGACCTTTACATGTTCAAGTATCACTCAGGCAAATTCAACAGCACAGTCAAGGCTGAGAATGGGAAGATTTTCATCAACAGGAAGCCCATTACCATCTTCCAGGGTTTAACATCAAATGGGGTAATGCTGGTGCTAAGTATGTTGTGGAGTCTACTAGTGTCTTCACATGGAAAAGGTCAGGACCCACTTGAAAGGCAGGGCCAGAATGGTCATTATCTCTGCCCCTTCTGCCAATTCCCCTATGTTTGTGATGGATCTGAACCATGAAAAATATGATAACTTGTTCAAAATGTCAGCAATGCATTCTGTACCACCAACTGCTTAGCTCCCCTAACCAAGATCATCCATGAAAACTTTGGCATCATGGAAGGACCCATTACCATAGTCCATGCCATCCCTCCCACTCAGAAGACTGTATGGCCCCTCTGGAAAGCTGCGGCATGATGGCTGTGGTTTTTCCCAGAACATCATCCTTGCATACACTGATGCTGTCAAGGCTATGGGAAAGGTCATCCCAGAGCTGAACAGGAAGCTCATTGGCATCGTCTGTGTTTCTACTTTCAATGTATCAATAATTGATCTGACATACCTCCTGTAGAAACCTGCCAAGCATGGTGACTTGAAGAAGGTGGTGCAGTAGGCATCCAAGGGCTCACAAAAGGGCATCCTGGGCTACAACGAGGACCTGGTAGTCATCTGCGACTTCAACAGTAACTCCCACTCCTCCACTTTTGATGCTGGGGCTGGCATTACTCTGAATGGCAACTTTGTAAAGCTCATTTCCTGGTATGACAATGAATATGGCTGGAGCAACATAGTGGTGGGCCCCATGACCTAAATGTCCTCCAAGGACTAAGAGGCCCTCGTCCACCTACCTACCCCAGCAAGGACACTGATAGCAAGAGAGAGGCCCTTGGTGAGAAGTCCCTCTCCCAACTCTGCCCTAACACTGAGCATCTCCCTCACTGTTTCGATCCCAGAACCCTATAATAATTGGAGGGGCCTAGGGAGTCCTTCTCTCTTGAATACCATTAATAAAGTTTGCTCTCCCCACCCCCCCAAAAAAGAAAGAAGATTGCCTTCTTTATGTGTAGGGTACCACCAAACAGCATTAGTAAGTGTGCAAAAAGCATTTTTTTCCTTTAAGAACACTTTTCCCAGTGGTTTTTCTTTCTGTTCATAACAAGTCAATAATGCCAAGATTAGTTCTCTCCTGTTGAATTTTCCAAAACGTGAGTAAAGGAATTTGGTCAAGTCACCAGAGTAACAGCATTGTCTCTAAGATGAAACAATAAAAGCTTTTCTCTGTTTTCCCTATTCCATAGAGATTCTTCCAGTATACACTGAAATTCCTGGCAATATTAAGAACATAATTTTATCTACAATAGCTTCTCAAGGGATTCAGGATCAGATCTCTTTCAAAATTTTCTGGGTGTGATATATCACACATTTTCTGTACCTTATTTGGAAATGAGGACACGTCACCCCTTCCTAGAATTAAGAACAAAGCACACATTGAAAGAGTTAAAGGGAGCATTTGTGCAGCTCAATCCAAAGGATGGACCCAACGACTGCAGCTGCCAGGGATCCATCCCACAATCAGTCACCAAACATAGACACTATAGCATATGCCAGCAAGATGGTGCTGAAAGGGCCCGGATATAGAGNAGTACCCCCTGGGCTCACGTCTCTAGCTGCATATATAGAAGAGGATGGCCTAGTTGGCCATCAGTGGGAAGAGAGGCCCCTTGGTTATGCAGACTTTATATGCCCCAATACAGGGGAACGCAGGGGCCAAGGGGTGGGAGTGGGTGGGTAGGGTAGCAGGGCCGGGAGGGGGGAGGATATAGGGAACTAGCTGGATAACGCTTGAAATGTAAATGAAGAAAATATCTAATAAAAGTAGTAAAAAAAAAAAAATCAACTTCTAAGGCTCCATAGGACTCAAACATTTCCAGTGGGAGGCATCTGGAATTCAACTGATGAAAAAATCCTAACTCTAGCCAGGTATGGATAATAACTCTAGCTGAGATTAACCTGGGTATGAACTTGGACAGGAAGTGGGAAAAGCCAGAAAACTTAATTTTAAATTTAATTCCTTTGACCTTTAAAGTCACGAGACGTTCACCTTCAAATAGATTGATGTCTTGACCTTGATTTTCCATCCTTATTTTAGAAACTTTTGAAACCAAATGAGATACAATTTGATCTTGTCTTTCTATTACTATAATATCAGAAGAACCAATGATTTACTCTACTGAACAAAATAACTTCTTAGATTGTAGTGGGCAACAGTGGTCTTTGAATTAACTAAGTAATATAGTGAGCTTTTTTATTTGGTTTTTCATGGAGTAATGGAGAGTGGGTAACTGATTTCATTGCATCTTAGTCAAAATCTGCTGTATTCATGAGTAATGAAGGATGCTATATAAAAAAAAAACTGGTAGTAGATTTTGAAAACATCTTAATGAAAGTGAAGAAAAAGCAGCTTTAAAGGTAGCAGAGTTCCTATAGGGTTGCAGTGGGTGAGTTGGGGAGCAGAGTGGGAGGAAGGTATAGGGGACTTTGGGAATAGAACTTGAAATGTAAATGAAGAAAATATCTAATAAAAATGCCTTAAAAAGAAAAGGCAGCAGACTTACATGTCCAAAGGAGCTTATGATACCATGAAGTGTTTATCAACATGGTGTTTTTGCCTAACGCACTACAAGAACAAAAAGTTGGGAGAGACAGTGAGGGTCTTGAAACTCATTTTTTCTCATGATGTTTTGGTTAGGAGGTAGGAGAATCTTTTATGACTTCCTCCTTGTCTCACAGAGGCTTTTGTCTGATTGGAAAACTAAGAAACAATAAATGAATTCTTTGGAATTTCTTCCCTTTTCCTATAGAAATTATCTTTTTTTTTTTTTTTCTGAACATATGGTGTTAACTGCTCAGCCCTACATGGAGTTATGCTAGCAGACCAGGCACCCCTATTACTGAATGGGTAACCCTTCTTGGTGCAAGGCTTCTTTTCTTTTTTTCAAAGTTTCACATTTATTTCAATAGTTCAGCAAATAAATACACACATATGTACATGCATATATCCATATGTAGAGATTAAGACATAAAGGAAATGTAGGAGAACACTAAAATTGGGAAACTAGCTAAAGAGTGTGAAAAAGTTCATTATACCACCTGGCTACTTTTCTCCAGCTTTGAGATTTTACTCACAAGCACATAGACTTCAATAATCATATAAAGCTAATGAACACTTTATAAGCATAAACACTGATAATAAAGTGATAATTCAGGATGATGGGATTCTGAGAAGTCGATAAATTTATGAAATAAAACCTCACAGGAGCTTCTGGTACTGCAAATACCGTCACTCAGGTATGAATGCTAGATTTTCCTTTCTAGTTATTAATTACATAGTCTATATTTTTCTGAGTATATATTTTCAAACTAGTAAAAGGTAAAAGGTAAATACGTATTTTTAAAAATGTCTTATTGAATCTTTGTAAATTACACATCACACACTTCAATCCCACTCCTCTTCACATGCCATTTTATCTTCCCTTGCAACCTGCCCCACAAAATGAAATAGAATTAAAACAACAGCAACAAGAAAAATCTTTTCATGGAAGCTGTAGTAGTAGTGTGTCACAGTGTGTTACACAGTGAACCCTTCTGTCCACATATCTTTACTTGCAAGTTTTTATTGCTATGAGTCATTGGTCTGGTTCAAAACCTCTGGTTTCTGCTAAAATATCAATACTAGATGATCATCAGTATTCTCTTATGATGTAATATTGTTGTTATGAATATTCTGCAGTTTTGGAACTACAGGACCTGCCATTTTGAGTATTCCAATAGATCATAGAATAGACATGGTGGGCCAATTCAAAGCCCTGGCTCTGGGCCTGAGAAATAGCTGAGTTCATCAGCCCATTGGCTCTCCTGAACACATTCCACCAGGGCAAGTTTTCTAGCACTGCCCCACCTAACTCACCCAATGCTGCAGCTAAAAAGGGGTAGAGTCAAATCTCCTGTTATCACAGGAATGTCACCTGCCACCTGTACTCCTGCCACCAGAGTGAGATCTATTGTGCTACACAGGCAAATTTCAAGTCCTGTTCTCCCAAGTGCTACAGCTGGTGAGGGGCAAGAACAGCTCTCCTACCTGCCTGAGGTAGCAGCAGGAGAGAGGGGCAAAGGGAATCTCACCTTCATCCATTTATATCTAGGCAGACAAGAAACAGGGCCACGTTTCGCATGCTCATACACTTGGGGCTTCTGCCTTCAGGTTTCTGTCATGTCTCAGTTCCTATTCTGGCTTCAGTGCCTTCAGTGATGAACTACAATGTTGAAATATAAGTCAAATAAACCTTTCTTTCCAAAGTTGCTTTTTATCACAGTGTTTCATCACAGCAACAGAAACCTTATGTCACCAAGGAACTACCATTTCTAAATTCCTTTGTTTCTAGGGTGATAGTGATGCAGTTTGAACAAAGAAAACATGAAGAGGCATAATAAAAACACTCCATGGTTTGTCTTTAAAGGAATCCGTGTTCTGTGAACATTTGTGTTCCTCTTTTCAGTAGATTATGCTTTAGGAATCAAGATGGTATGCCAGCTTCCAGCGTGGTAATAGAGACATCTCTAGAAGTGTTAATCCTCAGGGCAAAATAAGAAGAGATAATCAACTTGTTCTATAGTTTCATCCAATAGATCAAGTTTTAAACTAAGAAAATCTGTCTAAGAAAAAGTAATCAACTGGATCAATTAGTATGGATGAGTGTGAGGTTGTCTTATGTGACAATGCAAGTCACTTATAGTAGTGACAAGTATATCTGAGTCACATTAAGAATAAATGAAGGAGAGTCATGATGTCTCAGAGCATACATCTATCTAGCATACATTCTTTTGTTTGATCTTCTAATTATTTAGCCTCCATTAAAGCAGCCAATCATACAGCTTAATGAATGTCAGGAAAGCACTCAGCATTGATCTTACACTTTGTACTTTGTTCTGTTATCTAGAAACCTGGTCTTGTTTCATAGAAATCTGAGAAAATGCCTTGAATAGATTGTTTGATATCTTTTTGATCATTGCTATGTGTTTTGACATGAATCTTTGGGGGATAATGGGGGGGGCAAAAAACTAATTCCAATCATATTGACAGTAGCAATTAAAAAATTTCTATGGAATCCTAGCCATTATCAGCAGCACTTATATTAGAATTTCCTCATTTTACACAACCATCGTTATTCTTTAGCATATTTGGTCACACACACACACATAAACACACACACACACACACACACACACACACACACACACACACACACACACACAATTTAAGAAGAAACTACCATATACCAAGGAACCGCTAATTCCTATGGGAAATTTTTAGCAGAATTCATCACAAGTAACTTCAAAATAGGCCATTATTTTAAAAGTAGTTATAGTACCAGAATGGTGTCAGAAATACTTCCTACTTCCCTGTCCTGGCATTCCCCTACAATGGGGCATCAAGCCTTCACAAGGCCAAGTTCCCCGGACAGCTAGAGCTATACAGAGAAACCCTGTCTTGAAAAACAAAAGACAAACAAACAAACAAAAAAGTTTAAAATGAGAAGATTCATGAAGTGATAGGCTAAGTAGATTGTTATACAAAGATGTTTGAGAGTCAGGAGCAGAGCTATATCTAAGGGATAATAAGCAGGATGCCTAACACAGGAAAAAAAAATAAAAAGGTATTTAGAAATGTCAAAAGTATAAATGAGAAGTATTTATGAATCAAAATATGTATAAATCCATTGTGTACAAAGTACCAATATTTTAAGCAAGGTAGCACCCAAGATCCAACTCATATGAAAACCACAAACTTCCTCACTTGAATCCTGGTCCTAATGGATCCTGTCTTTATTGAAAATATTCATTATGAAATGTTTTATATTGAGCTCACTCTTTTAAAAAAAAGACTTGGACAGTACCTTTAAAAATATTTTTAAGACAGTCTTAGTTGTCCAGGCTGGCCTCAAATTGGTGGGCTTCCTGCTTTAGCCTTCTGAGTGGCTGACATTCAGGCATACTCTAGAAATTTTTATTGGGATTGATTGCTGATGTTCTAGATTTTATGTAAATGTTTCATCTACATTGAGATATAGAGCCATACTTCTACATTAGCTACAAAAAAGACCTATATCAGTGGCCTTTTATATAAATGCATTGATTTCTTATAAAAGTATATAAAACAAAATTTGTAGACTTGATAATCCTCAACATTTTCCTACTTCTGACATTGTCTACTTGGTCTATGTAGGACACTGAGTTAAATAGGAGCATAGACAATCAGATTATTATATGGGAGATATTTATAATTAAAGCAGATTGACTGTCAGGGGCAGTCATATTGAAGGATGAAAGGGTAAAGACCCCAAAGTTGATGTCTGAATTCCCATATTCCAAAGAAGTTTCCTATATTTGGACTTAGATTGTTCTTTTTCCTTTAGGTTGCTGAAACAAACATGTAAAGAATGATGACATGAGATTCTGAGGGGCACAATGAGTTGCTGAGGAGCAGCTTAATGTCACTCTTGAGTCCTAGTATTTGAGACACAACAGATTACCCTTGAATAGCAACCCTGTGGTTGCTCTCAGGTGGGTTCTAAAAAGGTTCATTGTACATCTAGAGCCACGTACTAGTGAGGTTGCCCCAGTGTTGCATGAACTTCTCCACTAATTTCTCACTCTAGTGATAATTCCTGCCTGCTTATCAGTTTGGGTTTTTCAGCTGACTAGATCTCAAGCTATTGAAAAGCAGTGAGGGAGCAACTCTGGCCTCAGAGCTGAGCTACAGTGGATTTAATTGGCTATAAGATGCTCTGGATGAGAAAAGAGAGGCAGGCAGGGCAGTCCCAGAATGCTGATGTACTGATGCAGCTGTAATGAAGCAGGAAGAACATTGCTTCAAGGGTGTCTCCAGATGGGTTCATTTTGTTGAAAATATGTCAAGAAAAACAGGAGAGCCCTGAAAAATTGTGTTTTCCTGATGAGCAATGGCAGGGCTAACCAAAATATGTCTGTACATTGAAAGCACCCTGGATTAATGTGCAATTCTGACCCTATATGGTAAGTGACTTCAGTTCTTGTCACACCTGCTCATATATTTCCATCCCTGCTGCTCCCACTTTTGCCTGATGATACAGATTAAGTTCATTTGTTTAAGGTTTTTGGAAGTTAATGGTCACTTCTTGCTTGCTGCTGTATATGGTGGAGGGCAAGATATATTAGAGCAAGATGGATGCTTCACAGGTTTAGTGGTTCAAAGAACAAAGGATATTGAAGTGATATTGAAAAAGTGAGCTTAGAGTCAATCTTAAAGATTTCCATTGGAGTGCATACTCCATCTCTGCCTCTGTCTTTTTTTTTTTTAACTTTACTCGAAAATAGTTCTTGAGTGTTCTGCCTGTACAACACTGATATGACCTCTTTGCTCCTAACTAAATATCTGAAATAAAGCTGTTTAGTGGTAGACAACAATCTACCTTAACTAAACACATCCTGGGGTGAGGGTGTGTGTGAATAAATGGAGATAGAATAGTATGAAATGTCAACAAAGAAAAAACTGAAAGTTTCATTCTTGAAAACTGAATTGTATCCCAAAGCTACAATAAAGATTAGAAATATGAATAGACTAATTTCTGAGTAGAGGAGTGTTGGGGTACACTGCCCGCATTGGACGGAGTTCCTGGAGGATTGGCCCGAAGCTGAAATGAAACTAAGGGAGTGGGGGAAGAAAGAAGAACTCCGAGGCTACATTGTTGCTTCTGCTTAGAACGACTGTTTAATGGTGGACAAGCATTTGGGGATAAAGGAAGGGAAACCCGCTCCCAGTCTTCTGCGCAGGCGTTCTGGAGTTTGGCGGGAACCCTGAAGTCTCCTGACATCTCGCAGGTTGCGCAGGTGGGCTGGTCGTAGGTGGGCCACTGGTAAGCTGGGCGGAGCCGGGTGACCTAGGAGACATGCAGAATCCGGGCTGCAGGGGGGAGCCGGGCCATCTCTAGCCTAGTTAACAACACAATGGATGCCATTGGGTGCAGCACAGCACAGCTCCCGTCATTGTACCAACCATGTTGGTGGAGAAGGGACACCACAGAGGAGGTGTAGCTGAACACATAGGTATCAGTTGAAAGCACTTATAACAACCCTTTACCCCAAACTTCCTCCCTTAGTCTACATAGCAAGATGAACACTCCTTCTCTCTATTAGTCAAAGATAATTTGCTCTCAGTAGAGTTTAAAGAAGATCCACCTTTCACTGTTAGCTGCCAACATGAAACACATTAGTAGAAATGGCAAAAAGGTTTATTCGAGTGGTTCAAGTATGATAAAGGTTACATCAGAAACAGCAACCTAACATAAGGTAAGATAGGAACATGATTCTTTCCACACTAACAGATTTTAGAAGATATTTTCTGAGGTAAATAAGCAGTGTGTAAGTACTCTTGAACCTGCTGCTATCAGTTATTCCCCAATCAGGAGTCTGTTCTCACTGTGAGTAATTTTCTGAGTTATATATTTGAACAATTTGCACTTTTGTAAAGAAATTATGGTTTTTAGTAATATAGTTGAGGTGGGTCCTTAACATGAGTTGCTGGCCAAAATAAATAATGGAAATGGAAAAAGCAGAAAAGAAATAACCTGAAGAGAAAATATAAACAAATAATTCATAAATCCAGAAAAATAAGACAATAGATATTAGCTACCAACAAGCCAGCAATTATAATAATTACCAGAGAAAACATAAACTAGATTGTATCCTCCTCTGTGGAGTTGCCCATATGATGTTAACAACTATGAATGTTGTCAAAACACACAAAATGTTTTTTTTTCAGACCATATACAATCTAGTCATATGATATTTAAAATGAGCAAAATATACAAGTGTTTGTTGTTTCCTATGCCTTGGGTCTGTGAATGGTGCTGAGGGTGGAGGTAAAGAAGGGAATGATAGGCCTTTTGATGAACAAAATCAAAAGCAAAATCCTTTGAAATAGCTTCGATTTGGGGATTCTTATAAGAGGAGTTATCAATAGGAAGGAGAGGATTCAGAAATCCCAAGACACTATCAAAGATGGCAGACTCTTGTAAGGAGTAAGAACCAAAGGTGGGCCACACACTGAGGAGTGAGAACCTTTGAGGCTCAGAATAGAAAAATGGTTGTAGAGTAAGAACTGTGTACATGTTATGAGTCAGTCAATAATTAGGTAGAAAAGAACAATAACTCAGCCTAAAATGTAGGGGGACAGCAAATTGCACCCCTATTTGATCCTCAAAAATCATCAACATCCTAATTTACTGATTATGATGTGGGATTAAATGTAAAATACAGCCTCCCAAACAAAATAAACAAGTGCAGAGTGCATTATCTGATCAATAAGATATGCAGTCATTTAACTGTGTTCCAAAAGAGTTTTGCAGACAACATAATTCAGTATCACTGAAATGCATCAACAATGTTTAAAGTAAAATATTGAATATGACAGGCAAGCAACAAGGCAAATGATATTCATAAGTAAGAAAAACAAGCCAAGATGATTTCTATCACAACCTACCAGTGATGGGTCCAAAAGGGATTAAAGTCAATTTGAGATTCAATACAACTATAGTAATAATATTTAAGAACCTCTTACTGGACTTCTCTGAGGTTTTTATTTCAAGATAGCTTGGTGGTCAAATCAGGACAGAAAAGCAATGAAAAATATAAATAATTCTCATTCCTATCACCAGATCTTCTTAGGGGCAGAAAGTTTCTAGATCAAATGGGCGCTATTTCCACAATATCCTTGAATGAACTAAGCTAGGAGAAGGGAACAGTTTTCCCACAGCATTCTCTGGGCAGACACAGCATTCTTCCCAGGGGAGTAAACAATCGCCTATGAGAACATAGTTTGTATAGGCAGAAAAGTGCAAGAAAGTGTATTATATTCAGGTTACAGGTTCATTGCTAGAATTAGCAAAGACTAATTTTAAACAAGCTTTTGCAAATATACTTGAAGACATTAAGAAGCTATAATGAGAGAACATAAGGAGAATTGAAATGAAAAATAGAAATTTTTTTTTAATTGAAACTTTTGAAATAAAAGCCATAACTTCGAAAGAAAGAATTTAGGGAGTGGGCTTAAAAATGCATTAGAATCACTTCTTGGCCTTTTGGATAAGATCAAGTGTAAAAATGCATTAGATACTGGAAAATAAAGAGTCAGAAAGAAATATAAGAATATGCATTATTCACCCTGAAGAATGCAAATATATTTTGAAAAACAAAAACATACAAAAACCTCTGAGGCACACAAACCATTGTGCCATGTTATATTGGGAGGAGCAGCAGAAACAGGAGACCGAATAGCTTAGCAAACCTTTGGAAGAAATAAAAGCTGGGTATGTTCTAATAAACCTAGTAATAAATAAACCTACTGATCTAATAAGCCCTGAAAATTCTTTTTTTTTCCAATGTTTTATAGATATTTTCTTCATTTACATTTCAAATGCTATCCGGAAAGTCCCCTATATCCTCCTCCATCCCCCGCCCAACTCCTCTACCCACCCACTCCCACATCATGACCCTGGTGTTCCCCTGTACTGGAGGATATAAGGTTTGCATGACCAAGCGGCCTCTCCTCCCATGATGGCCAACTAGGCCATCTTCTGCTACATATGCAACTAGAGACACGAGTTCTGGGGGTATTGATTTATATTGTTCTTCCACCTATAGGGTTGGAGACCCTCTCAGCTCCTTCGGTACTTTCTCTAGCTCCTCTATTGTGAACCCTGTGTTCCATCTAATAGCTGACTGTAAGCATCCACTTCTGTGTTTGCCAGGCACTGGCATAGCCTCACACAATACAGCTATATCAGGGCCCTTTCAGCAATATCTTGCTGGTGTATGCAATAGTGTCTGTGTTTGGTGGCTGATTATGGGATGGATCCCCGGCTGCAGCAGTCACTGGTTGGTCCATCCTTTTGTCTCAGCTCCACACTTGATCTCTGTGATTCCTCCAATGAGTGCTTTGTTCCTAATTCTAAGAAGGGGCGAAGTGTCCACACTTTGGTCTTCATTCTTCTTGAGTTTCATGTGTTTTGCAAATTGTATCTTGAGTAATCAGAGTTTCTGGGCTAATATCCACTTATCAGTGAGTACATGTTATGTGAGTTCTTTTGTGATTGGGTTACCTCATTCAGGATGATACCTGCACAGTAAGTGAAATTATAGAGCAACTCACAGTTTTGTGAACTGTTAATTAGATGTAAGCATTCTATGAGAAATTAAGAATATATATTATAATTCTCAGAAAAACAACTAAGGTATAAACATAAAAGAAAGCCAACTACTGAAGGTAATACACCTCTATTGACAATGATCAAGAAGAAAATGAGAAGGCAAATTAGCACATTGCAATTTAGAGAAGGTACTGTAATGACACAATGAATAGCACACTATGAGAACAATCAACCTCTTCTAAAATATTAACAGATACTTTGAGAATTGTGAATATTAAAAATGACACTAAAAGATTATATACTCAGATACCCTTGTTTCTATTAAAGAAACATGTTTCATAAGCAAAAAATATTCCCCAGAGAAATATTAGCTTCACAAATATAAACATTGATAGAAGAAAGGCAATAGCATGTATTTGAACTATACCTGAAAACAAAGGCATTAGGAAAGTTGTGTAACAATTTTGCAAAACAAGAAAGACCTTAATTTATCAACCAGAATGCTACTAACAAAACCCTACTTCTAAAGAAGCTGCCTCATATAGACATTTTAAGAATTTTGATAAATATAAGCAAAACAGTTATTATTAAAATAGCAAATGTAGTACAGAAATCCTCATGGGATGCTGCCTTAAGGCCAAGTGGAGTCCATCCTTAGAATACAAATTTGATGGAACATTTGGCAAACAGCCATCATAATTCAGTGAATCTATGAAATAATGTAAGGCAACATAATCATTGCTAAAAGACATTTTTTAAATTCAAGACCTTTTTTGGTATTGTTGTTGTTCTTGTTCCCATATCCCTCCTTTTTTTGTTTATTGATTCTCCTTCCTTTGCTCCTTTTAACTAGATATGAGAAAAAGAAGGATAGAGGGAAAAAAGTGAGTCGAACCTCCTATATTTTGTGTACTCCTTGTCGAAGATCATAACAACTTGTAATCACCCTGCCTTTAATGACGGCAAACATCAATCATTCACTGAACAATGAAAAAAATCAGTCTAGCCCACCTCTTGGGAATGGGGCATCATGATCTTAAAATTGCTTCTTGTTGTTTGGAGGTGTCATTTTCCATTTTTGGGAGCTGTAGGAAAATTGGGGTAATGGTTTGTATTAAGAAAGCTAGTTGTAACATTTGCTGTCTCTATATGCCAAGTAAATTCAGGGCTTAACTGAAGTCCTGACAGGAACAGTCTATTATGCTGGAATAGCTTGGTAGCCATTTTGAAATTGTCCCAGCTGTAGATTTTTGAGGAAGCACCATTAAGGTAGTCTAGGATACAATCAAGCAAGAAGTTGGAATAAATATGTCTCTGCATCTGGGAATTCCTGAGATTGAATCTTGTCAGTGCTTCATTGACTTCATTGGCATCTGTAAACATATAAACTCGCACCAGTAATATACATTTTTTTTGCTATAACATTTCTATCGAATTTGCAACTCACTTAGATATGATTTTCTTCTCTCTGTTTGAGTAGGTAAGGCTTTCTTTATAAGTCTTACTTTAAAATTTAGTTTGGATTATATAACCAAGCTGTAATATAAGTTCTTATCTATTCCATTTGAAAGGATAGCATGGTAAATCTTCAGGATTCTGTAACCAGCAAGATTTGTTGAGTATTCTTAGCATAAAGTTTTCATGTTTCAGACTCAGAGCTGCAGCAAGGTCAGTACTTTGTTACCTGTTTTGTTCTTGCTTTCTTCCATGTCTGCAATCAAGATATTCAGGTGGTGCCCTCATGTCAAATCTGATTTTTATCCATTTAGAAGTAATCCACCGCTTTCTTTACCTGTAGAAATAAAACAAAATCTCTCCCCCAAAGTATCATTTTTTCCTCCTTTCATTCTAAGGTTAGGACATTCTTAATATAAAAAGGATGGTGATGTTTGTTTGTTTGTTTGTTTTTCCCCACAATCCAATGTCTCTCATCAGTTGCTTGTGTTCTGGCTGTTGTTAATTAGAATTCAGAAATTCAAAGTTAATAAAGCACTATGCAATCTATCTCTGAAAGATCTCATATCCCCTTCTGTTCTATGACCATTTATTTTTAATTCCTGTTAGATCTCTTCATAATTGCTTGACCTGTAATATTGTAAGATACATCTGTAGAATGTTTTATGCCATAATGTCTAAATAAGTGTTGTATTCTAATGGATACATATGTTGAAGCATCATCAACTTCAATCTACAAAGGCAATTTCAAGATACCCACACTCTATAATAAATGAGCAATCTTAGAATAAGCCTTTTCAGATTTCAAGGTGGAAGTCCATTGGAATTCTGAGTATTTATGAAGAGTATGGTGTATCAACATATCTACATATCTAAACTCTCCAAATTCTACACAATGAAACATAGACTCTATTGTGTGTCATTGCTCCTAGGTAGCATTAAACATAATTTATACTCTTAATACAACATATTGCATCTCTGTGGGCTGCCATTCTAATTCCTCAAGTCTTTGTAGATTTTTCTAATCTGGAACTACCTTTTTGTTGTTACTGTATAGATTCTAAATTGTATTCTTCTGAAGGTTCTTTATTATGAGTTAAAGAATCTTCTAACCTCTGTTCTGTGGCCTCCGATCTCGCATCCTATCTTTCAATGTTCTTCTTATCTATTTTATTCAGATCTCTCTTTAAAAGTATATATAAAATTATAATTATTACTACATAAACAATTACTTGTTTGCTGATAGGTGCAATGAAATAATCTGGGGTGCAGATGCACTGTGTCATGGCTTTTTCCCCTCCATTTTTAGCATAGAAAATATCTTCCAGTTTTAATCTCTAACTCGCTCCTTATGAGTTCACTTTCATATTTTCAAACTAAATATTTCTATGATTTTTTTTTTTTTTTGGTTTTTTGAGACAGGGTTTCTCTGTATAGCCCTGGCTGTCCTGGAACTCACTTTGTAGACCAGGCTGGCCTCGAACTCAGAAATCTGCCTGCCTCTGCCTCCCAAGTGCTGGGATTAAAGGCATGTGCTACCACTTCTTTCCTCTTTTATGGCTTGCATGCTTAATACATTACCAGTTCAGAAGTTTGAAGCTTTGCAATCCCACTGCAGCTCCAGCAAATCATGCCAGCATCTGTCTATGGAGGCTAACTCTGCCCACTCAGTGCAATGAAGAAACCTGTCCTTGGGTTCTTGGTTCTTGGCTGGAGCTGCTCTTTGCCCTTCTGTGAGAGCACAGCCTGGCAACTTTTTCATCTGTGGAACCTATTTGAGGCTCTGGTTCCTGGATTACTCTAAGCTGCTCACAAGCCCCTTGCTCTCTCTTTAAGTTATGTAGCTTTTTACCTGGCTAGGAAATTGTTCTAGGAAGTGTTTATTTGTTCTTTTTCTAAACTTGGATTCTATGTCCCACCTTGGGCTTTACTGTAACTCTGAGCTTTTCCAGTTTGGAAATAACAACTCTGAGACTCAATTTTATATGAATAAATGCCCAGGTCATAAGCTTGGGCATGTTCCCTGACTCATTTGTAACTTAATTAATCTATTTACTTAATTATATAAGTGCCACGTGGCTGGTGACCTCCTCAGTTTCATGCATCTGTCTCCTAAGCGTTCAGGGTGAATTCCGCACCTGACTCTATCCCAGAGTTCCTCTCTCCCTACCAGAACTCCCACCTCCTATTTCCTGTCTGATTCCATTGGCCAACCAGCTTTTTATGGACAGATGGTACTAACATACATAAGAGATTTTCTTCCTACAATTTACCATTTCAACTTTTCCTTTTCACTTTTCTTTTAGAGACTTCCATAAGCAAGCTTTTATTTTCAGCCCCTTCTGTGCCTCACTTCCTCACATAATACTCTCAAATGCCATAACTTTTTCTTTCTAGAAATCCCTCCATGAAACCCTACCCTCAGCTATTAACCTTGTTGGCCGCAATCTTCTCAAAATCCTATCTCCTTGGCATTTACTTTCAAACATAGTCAGCTCCCTGTCAGAAGGCATCTTCATCATCGGATATGCTAGTCCATATTGGTGTCCACTGTTAAAGCATGAAATGGCCATACAAATAAATGTCTGCTTTTCCCATGTTTCAACTTGCCCAAGAAGATAATGCCTTGTGAGATATTTGCCGGACACAGAATGTAGACTTTGTACATCATACATGATGTTTTTCGCATGACTACTATGCATCAAACACTAGTGGAGTAGGAACAACACTGCTAGATGATATCCTACTAGAAATACCTGTTTTCTGTTTATAACATTCTAATGCTTCAGTGTCTTAGAAACAACCCCACCCCGGAGTACCAAATTTCCTTTTTAGTTACTTTTCTTGTTTCTATGACACACAAACTTAACAACAAGGGGTATATAGGGTTCACAGTGACAGTATGAGACAACACATCATATCATCAGCCAGAAAGCATAGGAATAAACACTACTAGTATTTTGTTGTCTTTTTGACTTTTATTTAGTTTTTAACTCCAACTGTATAGAAAGCTTCTGCTCAAAACTAGATGGGTCCTCTCTCCTCATTTAAATCTTTCTGGAAACTCTCAAGGATACACTCTGGTGTGTTTCCTTGATGTTTCTAAATTACATCCAGTTGTCAATTAAGGCTGTCATCATCAAAAACAATTGTGAGAACAATTTTCTGAGTATTCTATTTTGTTATTTTTCTATAAATGGCTGAATTAGAGAGTTCTTATGATCCAATCAGGTTTCAATAATTAGCCACCATGAGAAGAACCAAGTTTTCAACAGCTAAACCTTTTGATGAATAATTCAAATTCAAAAACAGAGGGGTACAAGTATATGTCCAGTCACTTCCCCTTCCTGGGCCCCATTAGATTTCCAATCTGGTCATGAAGTGGTACTGCATAGACAAATACAATTCTTTATATGGGATTTGTAAGGGTGATGATCCCCTAGTACCCTGCTTACCAACTTGTGGGCTATGACTCCTTTTGGGATGCAATGACCCTTTTATAAGTGTCACATTTCAGATATTCTGCATATGCAGCATTTGCATTACAGTTTCTAATAGTAACAAAATTACCATTATGAACTAGCAATGAAAATAATTTTATGGTTGGGTCAGTCACTATATTAAAGGGTTGCAGCACTAGGGAGATAGAGAAGCCACATTCCTCAATTAAGACAGATGAATAAAAGAGGCTTCTGTGTGTCTCAGATCCTTAGATGAGCTCTCTGATGAAGTCATTTTCAATATGTGCATTAGGGGATATGGATTACAAGAAATCAGAAAGTGGAGGAAACGAAGCATGATGGGTTTGCATGATATAATTTCTGTTCAAAGGTTTTTCAGAGGCGTCAGCTAGCATGCATGGAAGCAGGTGTTTGTGAATGAGTGCATGACTGAGTGTGTGAGTGCATATATTTGTGTATGTGTGCATGCATTCTGTAGGAAGACTGGAATAAAGAAGAATTTGCACATCCTACACACCACCAAAGTAGCCTGTGCCTCTGCCTTATAGATGGTTTCTGTCACAAATATTAAAATGAGCTAGATGTGACAGCTGTGTAAGCTCTTTGTACAGATGTAAGAAGATTATTTCTCAGTTATATTTAGTCAGAGTTCTCCATTTTACTTCCCATCCTTCCTCAGCACTCTAGTGGGTATTTCTAATTTTATAATAATTCTGCTACGCTATTGGAAGAACCTGGTCTCTTTTAATTCCACGGGGAATATTTGATATACACAACTTTAAAATAACTTCAAAGGACTAAGTCCACAAGAGTTCACATTACAAAAAAAAAGGTCGTGTCTGAACTTCCCAAATACATATATCCCAAAGCACGTATGACCTTCATTTCTTCTTTGTAAAACAAGGTACCTGCTCTCCAAAAGCCGCTTATCGAAGGCTACCGATGTGTTTTCAGTTCTTTCGCCTCAAAAAAACCAATAGGTAGTAAGCTTTCATTTGCTACCAAAAATAAATCAGAAGAACACTTTAACTTGCTATCTAACCTTAGAAACTTTAGAAAAATATCAATTAGAAACAGTGATAAAAACTCATGGAGGCCCCAGGGAGTTTAGAGGTCAGGCGGGGTGGGGGCTGGGGACATCCATGTGGACACAGAGGAGGTGGGAAGGAGGTATGGGATGTGGAGCAGTCAGAAGGTGGATGGAGGGCAGGGAATTGAATATGTAGTATAAAAATAAATTAATGTTTAAAAAAAGAAAGAAAAATTGGGCTAAGAAATAAGAGCTACAGTGTACTTGTATTAAATAAATAAATAGATAAATAAATAAATAAATAAATAAATAAATAAATAAATAAAAGCTTTGATGTTGCCTGTCCATGTTTATCTGACTAAAGCAGGGCTAAGGAATGTATTCTTTATTTATTTTCTGTTCATTAATTCATGTGATATAGAGCAAGAGTGTGTTCCAACAGAACAAAAACATGTGTTGTTTTAGTTTCCCCTAATAACAGTGAAAAATGAAGATTCATGGTTACTTTTTGTTTCTATTGTGCTTCAGCATTAGAGTGGTGTAAACAAAAGAAAAAGACCCAACTGAGAATGATGGACTGTCTGGAAAGAACTGTGTTCTGCCTTATTCAAAACCTAGAAATTAGGGGGTTTATCTAAATGGCTGCAGTGCAGAACTAAGAACAGAGGAGTTATGATGAGACACTGAAACCAGCCAGAGAGACACACCAGCAGGTGAGGAGGCCGATCAGTTACAAAGAGAGCTTCAAGTGCTTCTCAGCCATTCGATATTCCTCAGTTGAGAATTCTTTGTTTAACTCTGTGCCCCACTTTTTAATGGGGATATTTGATTTTCTGGTGTCCACCTTCTTGAGTTCTTTATATATATTGGATATCAGTCCCCTATCTGATTTAGGATTGGTGAAGATCCTTTCCCAGTCCGTTGGTGGCCCTTTTGTCCTGNAAAAAAAAAAAAAAAAAAAAAAAAAAGAGAGCTTCAGAGAGCTGCCGAGAGTGGATTCTCTTCTCCAGGAAGTCCCATCCTGAAGATCCTTATGGTTTAATCTGAGGGCTTTATATATTATCCTTGGCCTGTAGGAACTTTCCCATGGGCTGACATAGAAGTGTTATTTTTTAATTTATGCAATAAAATATTGTTTGAAATCAGACTAATGGAGATGGAAATCAGTAATATGGGTAAAGTGCCTATGACAATGTCCTATGCACATTCCAACATTAGTAATACTCAAGTTACAACAATAGAAATAGTAAAAGAAATCATCTTAAAAGTGATATGACCCGGAAATGGTGGAGCACGCCTATAATCCCAGCACTCAGGAGGCAGAGGCAGGTGGATTTCTGAGTTCTAGGCCAGCCTGGTCTACAAAGTGAGTTCCAGGACAGCCAGAGCTACACAGAGAAACCCTGTCTCGGGGAAAAAAAATTGATATGAATAGTTGCTTTTGTTGCTTTGTTATTAAGTGGAAGACAGAAGATACATGTAACATTAGAGATAATGTCGTCTCTCCATCTCAATTTCCAGTGGCAAAATTTTGGGGATAATGGAAGCTGCAGAGGACACATGAAGGGATTTGCATGCATACACAAATCCATAGACCACAAACGAACACACACAAACAGAGGTGGAAAACAGGAGTCAAGGAGATGAGAAAAGATCCACAGATTCATGCAATCACTAAGTTTATAAACTTAGGATGTAAACCGAGCTATGTGTCTCCTCACTCACCTACCTTACAACCTTTATAATTATGTAGTTGCAAAAAATGCAAACCAAGTCTGTTACTCATTTTACCAAAAACCAATATGACAATATGGGTGTCAGTAATTTAGTATTAGAAATTGACGTTCTGATTCATTTCAAATTCAGGCAGTTCAGAGGTGTTGAAATTGGAAGTCAGGAATAACTCCAGAGTGTCTTCCATTATTCTCCTAACAGCATACTTTGATTGGAATGGACTCTGTGGGTGGTGATAGGCTTTCTCAAATTCTTTTACCATTCTTACCTGACTTCTGCCAAAATTTGCTTCATAGCTGAATTCATAAACTATGCTGTTTATTGAGGATCCTTTCTCAATCTTTCTTCTTGTTGGTCTGCCAAGGACCAGCCTTGGCTTAGAGAGGGATTCTGGAGTGAAGGCATGTCTGGGAGCAGTGAAGCATATGACTTGAAGTCAAATCGTGGATTATAAGCTGATGGCCATGTCACTCAAGATAGCTTTCCAGACTGCTCTATGTTCTGGTTTCTCTGGAGATCTCCAGAAGGCTCTCTCTGTGAGACAGCTTTTTTTTTTTTTTTTCAATTCTAAACTCTCTAGATAGCTCATCTCTTGCAAATCAAAAGCCTTGTATTTTATTTACATATTAACTCAGTCATTACCCCAAGTTCCCTTTTGATTATCTCATGAATCATTAACCTGTTACCCTCAGCCTGTTGATTTTTAGGTAGAGACAGCAAGGGCAAGCAGAGACAATAAGATAGGTGAGTGGGACCACCATACCTGGGTCCTTGACCTAAACTACTTTATCCCAGGCTGACCCTGAACTCAGGAATCTGACTACCTTTGTAAGCATAAACAAAAAAACTTACCTGGGTGGTATCTTGCCCTGGGATCACCACTCCCTAAATCTCTTTATCTTCTTCCTCAGCTTCTTTCTGACAAGCTGACTCATAGAGCAGCTGCCTCTGATCTCTATGAAGCTCCTCTATGAAGCTCCTTATATGAGTTATATTGTATCCTTATATTTCACATAGTTTAGAAATTATATGTCTTTGAACTCATGTTTTCAGTGTTCTTTCTCAAATCCTTAAGGGCTGTCCTGAAGATCACATCATTTACTATTTTGCTGATAAATCCTTTCTTCTCGAACTCATGGTATTTCTGATTAGCACAGAGTCATTTCCTTGGCAGAGAGGACATTCCTTGAAGGTAGAGTGTGAAAATATGTACCCTGTTATACAAACAATCCTTTGGTCCACAGCAACCATCATCTCTCTTGGAGGACCACACCCTGCTGGTTCCAGAGGTGAGAACTAGGTCATTCCACTCCTATCATGGCAATGCCAGACTTAGCATTGGTCCTTTTCTGTGTATCCTGACTAGGGTACAGGTAGGAGGAAATGATTCAGATACTCCTCTGCCCCTTATCAAAGCATAACAAGAGAGGCTTAACTTCGGGGTAGCACTGGAAATATTATTACACTGAGCAATCAAACTGAAGAACAGTTTCTGTGAGAATAAAGATAGACAAACTTGACAATCTGAAGAAAGTAATACAGACATTGATGTGTTTATAAAAGGATAAAAAGAGGAAGGGATATGCTTGGTGGAGGTGTATGGCGGAGGGGTGCCTCGGCAGGCTCATGTTGAGGCATTCCTTCCCCCTAAGAGATCAAACACATGGCAGTATGAGAATAGAGTTTATTCAGGACATGGGGAAGGGAGTTGAGAGGGTAATAGAGGCCGGGAAAGGCAGAGAGAGAAAAAGAGATTAGAGAAGTAGAGGAGTAGAGGCTGGCCAGGAGCAGGTAGGGGCGGGGGAGGGGGAGGAATGGGCAGAGAGCAGCAGCAGGAAGGCAAGAGTAAGAGAAAGAAAGAGAGGAGGGGGCAAGCAGCTCCTTTTATATTGAGTCAGGCATACCTGGCTGTTGCCAGATAACTGTGGAGAGGAGCTTAGACAAAAGACTAACAGATATGATACTCAGGGAATGCTGAAATTCAAAAAATGACAATCAAAACAAATTCGAAATTAATAACAAATGAGCCTTACAATCCAAACATGGAGCTGCATACAGTAGCTTGCATTACTTTGCAGTGTTTGTCAGCTACAAAATCTGACTACAACAGTAACTCTGTGTGAGAATTTTATTTTCTGCTATAAGATTGCACACATCATGGAACACAGGGCCCCCAATGGAGAAGCTAGAGAAAGTACCCCAGGAGCTGAAGGGGTCTACAACCCTATAAGAGGAACAACAATATGAACTAATCAGTACCCCCAGAGCTCGTGTCTCTAGCTGCATATGTAGCAGAAGATGGCCTAGTCGACCATCATTGGGAAGAGAGGCCCCTTGGTATTGCAAACTTTATATGCCCCAATACAGGGGAATGCCAAGGCCAAGAAGTGGGAGTGGATGGGTAGGGGAGCAGGGCAGGGGGAGGGTATAGGAAACTTTTGGGATAACATTTGAAATGTAAATTAAGAAAAATATCTAATAAAAAAATAAATAAATAATCCAAAAAAAAATCCCCCCCCCCAAAGAAATTGCACACATCAGCTTCACCACAAGGCCTTCATCTGACCCCTGCATAGTACTACAACAAAAGAGCTTCAGACTTCTCTGTGTGCTTAGGCTTTTAAGGGAAGCTGAATTCTTTCTCAGTTTGTCAGCAAACATAAAGTATCAGTATAAAAAATGGCATTCTTTTGTTGCCTTCCTAGCTTTTGTTATTTAACTGGACATCAGTGAAAAATGCATAAACACAGAGATGTTCAAAGGTCATTGTTTCTGACTGTGCACTCTTAGTGTCTACATCATCTAAAACGTAGTTGTATTGTGTGTAATGTTGAAATTAGGCAACCTCGTTTCAATAGAATTGCAGTAATATCTTGGATTCAATTTTTAAAAAAGTGAGAGATTTGGCTAAAGAAGTAATGGGGGTGAGTGGCAGGATAGAGTGGAATCAGTTGATGATCTGCTGTAAAGTAACTTTACTAACATTGCAAGGAGATGCGTTATTATTAGTATGCTTATATGAGAACACAGGATGGAGCATAACTGTGTGGGCCTGCCTAGAGATTCATCTTTCTTTCTAATGAGTATTATTGAGTTCATAGTCATGTCTACTCGACTACTGAAAAAGCCACAAGGGGGCGCACATATCTTTATGGATAGCTTCTGTGTGTGCACTGTAGCTATAGTGCCCTACCAACCCTTTCCTAGTATTAAAAAATATTTTCTTTCAGACAAGGAGATAGATCCAGGAAAACTCAAAATAAACCTAAAGTAAGCAAGGAAAATAGCACGCCCATAGCTTTGTTGCTGCAGCTTCATGCTTCAGTAAGTCAGCTACCCTCTTCTATTTCAAAACTTGCTTCTATTCAAAAACTCATTCAAAACGTGCCACTCCTAAAGAAGATGATTCAAAGTTAAATCCTTGTTTTATTCTGGGTGGGAGGGATTTCTGCATCCAAAGACCACTTTCCAGCACCCTTTTGTCTGAGTACTGCCCGCAACTTGCAAATTTGTCTTTAGTGTTTTGATGATTGTTTTGCATATTTTGTCATTGTCTTTTAAATATCAAAAACATTTTCCTATTTCTTTTATTTTTAATATTTTCACCTTTTCCATGCCAAGCCCTCCTATAAGAGCCTCCTGCTGTCTTTCACATCCATGACCTCTGTTTTCACTGATTATTGTTACACATATATATATATATATATATATATATGCCTGAATGTAACCTGCTCAGTCTGTATGTTACTTGTATATAACATTTTCAGGGATGACCATTTGGTACCTTGGAACTGATTAACCTATTGGTGTGCTCTTTCCTGGAAAGACTGTTTCTCTTACTCTTGGTTTTCTTTCCGTTTAGTTCTTTGTGTAAATTTGAGGCATTGTTATCTTTCCCTCAACAACCTTGGAATATTTATTGTTATAAATATTTATTGATCAGCATAAGTTTAAGCAGTCATGCTGTTTAAATTTTGTGGACATAGCTTCTGACATTGCTAGGAAACATAGTCTCAAAGCAAACTTCCTGATGGGCTCTTAGAGTCTTTCCATTCTCTTTTGCAATAGCCTGAGCCTTAAGTGCGGGAATGTTTTGTAAATTGTTTTAATCTAATATATATATTATATAAAATATGGATAAAATGTGGATTTGAAAGACACCTACAGATATAGAACCCATAGGTGCTGGTTTCTCTAACTGTATTTTCTTGGTTGTGGTTTTCTGTAATGGTTTCTATCTGTTGCAAAGAGAATTTTTATTTATGATGGGGGGGTAAAGTCTAAACTTAGCTGCTGATATAAAGACAAATATTTATAATGTAGTTAGGAATTGTGCTAGTTTAATAAAATAATGATTATAGGTTCTTCTCCAAGATTCATGACTTCACTATTCCTGGATAGTTGGGAATACTTCTATGAATAATTTCCCTCTTTGTTCATCTGGTCTTGTCACGTAAGAGCTTAAGAGTAACCAACCTTCTGACAACCTCTATGAGCATGTTGTCTCTAGCCTCTGGTTGGGGCTTCACATACTTATCTCTACCTACGTATCTATCTATCTATCTATCTATCTATCTATCTATCTATCTATCTATCTATCTATCTATCATCTATCTATCTATCATCTATCTATCTATCTATCTATCTATCTATCTATCTATCTATCTATCTATCATCTATCTATCTATCATCTATCTATCTATCTATCAATCATCTATCTATCTATGATCTATCTAATTATCATATTATCTTTCTCTTCCTACTCCCTGTACCAATGAGAGTTCTTACCTAACATCTAGCAATAAATCTAACCTGGTGAAAGCAATGTGTTGGGGCTGGAATCACCAGATTGACAGCTTTTTTGCAAAGAAACATCCCACTTGGGCTTATTTTCTTTTTCCCTTAGCTCTTTTTATAAATAAGAATAAGATGTAATTTTCCCTTGAAAAGTAATTATCTCATTGCACAGTCTCAGTGGCTAATACACACTACCAGAAAGTCTTCACTTACTGTTTTATTTTAAGTGGCAACAGTGTTTATTATTTTCCAAACTAAATGTTTTAGAAATATCCTTTTTGGGTTTTTTAGGCCTTTCAAACAAACAAACAAACAAACAAACAAACAAGATCACCAAGTCTTTATCTATCAAATCTGAAATTCTGTCCTCTTCTTTATTTCAGAAAGACCATTTCATGCCCAAATTATTTGTGGGTTTTGTTTTATCTTGCTGTTTTTCCAATGGGAAACTTTACAGGTATATTTGACATACTTACCTGTTAGCTTTATGCAGCTACTCTGCTCTACTTTGTAGCTGTGAAGATAAAAAAGGAAGTCCCTAGCTATTCTGTAGAGTTGACAAACAAGCAAAACAACAAACAATGGGAATTAAAGAACTAATCTTAAATCATTCCTGAAAGTGTGCTGGCTAAAGTTATGTTTAAGTTTAAACTTCTGTGCTTAAGACACAGCATAAAACAAAAGCATCTAACCTCTAAGCCCCATTTATCAAATAAATTCCTGGAATGCTGAGGGCTGTGGTCATCATAAGATAACAAGGAGTACACATGACTCCAACTGCATATGTTGCAGAGGATGGCCTTGTCATACAACAATGGGAGGAGAGGTCTTATGAAGGTTCAATAGATGCTCCAGTGTAGGGGAACTGAGGGTGGAGAGGTGGGAGTGTGTGGGTGGGTGTTTGAACACCCTCATAGAAGCAGGGGAAGGGAGGACAGGATAGGGGATTTCAGGGATTGTGGGACTGGGAAAGGGGACAACATTTGGAATGTAAATAAAGAAAATACCCAATAAAAGGTAGAGGCAGGGGACAAGGCACTTTTTCCCCCTTCTGTAAACAAGCTTGATTGCCCCAACTGCACAGAATGTGTTTGATCATATGTAGGTAGGAGGAATGTGAGAAATATATTAGGATGTATTGTTTCCCCTCATTGGACAAGAGTGGGAAGTATGTGGCCTTGTGGGTTTTGCCTTTCTACACCTCTGACTAATATAATTTGATGTTATACTCTTGGAATTCTGGGTCTGGACTGGCCAGTATCCATGGTCCTGGCCAGTATTTAATAAAGCTTGCTTCAAATTTGGCTCCAAAATTGTGGTAATGGTTTTATTTTTGCCTGGTGAGGTTAACAAAAATCATATAATAAATAAAAATATTTTAACTGAGATAGGAAAAAAAATAAAAACTTCTCTATGTGTTCCTTTTCTCTTTATTTGGAACGAAGTTGAAGAAAATTTTAGATTGTGTCCTTTAGGGACTACCAGGAGAAAATGGACAGTATTTTTTAATATATTGTTGGAAGCAATTTAGGGACTCACATGAAAATTTCATCATTCCTCCTTTTTACATGGCTAGGCCGAATGGAATTTATGCAAGACTTGCCATTTTCAAAAGTAGTTTCATTGTTAAGATGGAGAGGCAGTGCACCATAAATCAGATTATTTATTCTCCAGAGGCTTACTTTAAAAATTCCATGGACAAATATAAATCAAACCGGCATATAGTGCCCTATATAAGCATAAGAGAAGAGTCAGAGAGTTAGACTCCTAGTTCCTTTTTCCCTGAGCTGTACTCGTGAGTTGATCGGTTGTACAAAAGCTTGCTGATCACAAACTATTGGAAGTAAAGGAATCTGAAGGGCAGGAGCTGTCTTACTTGCTGCTGTGCTCAAGAACAAAGCCTATATGAAAATGAGAAAGGGCAGAAACCATAGCCTCGAAAAAAGTTACATACAGTGACTTTCCTAAAAGTGACTGATATACTGGCCTCACTCAAGCTCATAACCTCCCACCAATGCTTATGCAGGAACCTTAATTAATGCAGTGGGATACATGCACACACACACACACACACACACACACACACACACACACACACACACGAACACATACAACATGAAAATAGGAAAAGGAATTTGGAAAGAACAGATTTGGTAGGAGGGTATGCAATAGGAAAAGATAATTAGTATGGACTTTGGTCATAGAATTTCATGGGTATAAAATTAAAAAAGAATAAGTAAAAAAAAAAAAATGTGTAAACTAAAGGGCTGTGACTTTGTAACCCCAACCCCAAGCATCTTCAAATGAAAAGAATGCTAGTAGAAGTAGAACTCAGATCAGGAATTGTTTTTACTACAATGTATAAGAATTGTCTAATAGTGCAGGATTGGTCCTCAACTTCATTGTAATGTATGAAAACAAAGGTAGCAGCGAAAACACTCAGGTGCTTGTTATCAGATCTGATTCTTACGTTGTTTTGTGGTCCGGAGTATCTTGGTTATTGTGGATTGACTAAACCTCAAAGATTCTTAGATAATTGCTGTATAAAGACCCAAAAGAGATATTCCAAAATCTTTACTATATTTTTTTACTCAATCATCACTGATTCTGCTACTTTGAGTCTGAAACAACAGAAAGTTGCTCACAGCTTTGCATGCTGGAATTCAGAGCAAAATATCAACAGACTCTACAGCCCCTCTTCTTTAAGACTTCTCCCTGCATATCCACATTTTCTTCCCTCTGGATATGTCTAGGTTTTATTCAGACTTTAATTGCTGTGATAAAATACCTAAGAGAACAGTATTATAGGAGAAAAATATTTGTTTTGGCTGAGGGATTGAAAGTTTATTGGTAGGCACGCTTCTACTGATCTATTGAAAGCATCATAATAATGTTGGTCACTTTGTTGTAGCCAGAAATCAGAAAGGAATGGAGGGAAGACGGAAGGGAGAAAGGGAGGGAGGGTGGAAGGGAGAAAGAGAGGGAGGGAAAAAGGGAGGGAGAAAGGGAGGGAGAGAGAGAAAGAAAGAAAGAAAAATGAAAAGGAATAGAGGGAAGGAGAGGAGGAAAAGACAGACAGGAGAAAAGATGAGAGAAAGAAGGAGAAGAGGAAAGGAGGAAAGGAAGGGAATAGAAGGGAACTAAAGTAAAAATACATCTTGTCTTAAGGACATGTTGTCTTGAAATGTACCCTAAGTGACCACTTCCTCCAGCTAGATCTACCTCTCAAGGTTTCCAGAGCCTTCCAAAATAGTACCACCAGTTGAGAAAGAGACTTTGTGAGTTGAGTCTATCCAAACCAACAATATTTTGTATCTAGATACTCATCACACTAGGTTAAAACAAATTATAATCTTATTTTAACTCAATTACCAGTTTAAAAATCCTATCCACAGTATGGTGACTTCCCAAAGTAGTAGAGATTAAGACTTCAAGCATACTGAATTGGTGAGGGCAAAACTCTTACCCCAGGGTACTAGCCAAGATACACAGTTGGAAAATTGAGTGTACTTGAATGTGACAAAGATAAGACACATTAATTTTAAGTTATTTGGTACATCTTTGCTCAGTGCCAGCTTTTTCAAATCTTGTTTCGTGCCAATTTGCTTAGCTTTCTTCCAATTAAATAAATAATAAACAAACAAACCAAGCAGACTTTATTACAGCCCTTTGTGAGTCTTTCTCTATTTGCCTTCATGTCATTGTTCCTTAGAGGACAATAGTCCTCCTAAAAACTACTAAAAACTTCACATAAATTTTTTAGTCCCTCTTTTGCAAAATTTACCTGCATTCTAATCTATTGCTCATTATTGGTTATTTTTGCTGTTAAGACTAATAACCAATTATATTCTCTAGTATGACATCTGACTGAATTACCTCTCCTGAGCTGAATTTTCTATCCCACTCTCTGCCCTACTCATTTACAGTTATGAGGCGAACATGTCCCCAGCACTCATAAATTTCTTTCCTTGCAAATGTGTTTCTCTGCCTGAATGACCTTGCTTCTTGCCCTCTAATCTTTGGTTTCTTATGTATATTGTCATCATGCCACTGTCACGATGCATTTCTTATCAGATTGAAATCGTTGATTTTACAACAGTCTTCATCTAAAGGGTTCAGAATGTGTTGAGTATAAGGAGCAGACATTTCATAATTCAATGTCTAGGATGTGGCACATAAAATGCTATTTACTAGAGATTTATTAAATGAGTGACTAACAAATGAGTTTATCGGTTGGTGGTGTTGGTGATAAGACTGCATGGCAGCGCATACTGCCCAGCGAAGCTGAGGAAACGCTCAGCCGTGGGATAAATGGGAAAATAATGAATCTCTGAGTTCCCTTGTAAGAACAATAGATGATGCATGTAGATAAGGGTAAAAGAAAAGATGAAATTTCTGAGAATTGTTTCTCCTCCTGAGACACTGGGGTTCTCTGTCTTCACTCTGCACCTGGGAGCATGTTTATGGCTGGTAGGATCCAGATGCTTACATGAAGCCCTCCTTTGACACCGGAGGGCTCAGAATCTCAGATACTGTTGATAACTGTGACAACTACTGGGCAGCAGGGACTTTTGTTTTTGACTTACTAAAATGGAGACGTGCTCCCTGGAAACTAAGTTGTCTATAACCCATATTTAAGAGGAAGGAGTGAGGATTTGAGAGTAAATAACAGACCACTCTCTTCATACAGATTGAAAGGCCAGTCTAGGTTCTGAAAATTTAAAGGCATTTTATCACAATCTATGCTCAAATATTGGCATAATCTAAATATTCTTTTAAATAAATAAAATGGTTATTTCTAACAAATCACAAGCCATAGATTTTCAAGGAAAATGTAAAAAGAGTCTCACTAGTTACAAATCTCAGCTTTGTACATCCATGGCAGAAAGTCCTTGACCCTCTCACTTAGTAATCTGGGAACATAATTCCTGTGTATAGCCCAACTTCACCATAATACCCCTTAAATTAATTGTGTCTCTGGGAAGCCCTATGTATCTGGGGAAGGAGACACCTACTGGGATACTGAGTTAATTCCCTGAGGCTGTCTTAGGCTCATTATCTCTTTCTTGCACATCTGCCTCTAGGTATCCCTGGAGCATTTCAAGTCAGTCATGACATAGGTTAGCATTCTGGCTTCCTCACCTGCCTCCTGAATGATATGACTGCAGGATAATCCCCAAGCATAGTGACTAGGGAAGACAGCAAGTGTGCTTGGGAGACTGGTAATCCCCAGGTAGATATATGTCAGCTCTTTCTCACTAATTAGTGAAGGCAGACAGAAGCTGTCTGGATCTGCAGACCTGAGTTTCAGGAGTGTCATTTGAGATGAAGTAGGAGGACAGTGCAGAAGCTTCACATGAAATCTTTGCAAAATGCTCAGAATGCCTGAGCCATGTCTCAGAATATATGCAGCAATCAGTAATTATCACTGAATATGTAACAGCCACTTGAAGTAGAAATTACTCTATAGAGAATTAAAATATATATAACTTGCTAAAGGAATAGCTTAGTTTGGAGTATTTAAAACATACATACCATAAGCATTTAAATAAAAATCTTTAATGAACACATTAACAAACATTGAGCAAGCATAGAAGTTATTTTACTGGAATAGAGAAATCCCATGGAAAAAGGAGCAGTCTGAGACTTGCTGAGTAGTTATAAAGAAATCAACATAATCTACAAGATTCTAGTATTTGAGATATTTATACTGTTCTAAGATCATTTTAATTCTTCCATGTGATCATGACTGATTTCTCAAATAAATTCTAGTACTCTGATCTGTACAGCCTTTGTCTTGTCTACTTTTTATATCACTTATAGTGTCTAGTAAAGTGAGAGGCAAAAGAAAGTGCAGAGTTGGTGGGTTTTTGAAGGATGGAAATAAGGCAGAGGAATAATGGCAGGCTGGAGGCAGAGGAGGTAATAATGTGGGAAAGAAGTTATAGATATTTTAGGTTTTTCTATTATATAGAAAGCATTTGTTGAGCCAAAATATAGGTAATATTTTTTGTGACAGTGGATATGATTAAAATATTCTCAATTTGGAAGCATTAAACTAGGGGTTCTCAACCTTTGGGTCACAACCCTTTTTGGGTCAACTGACTCTTTCACAGGGTCACATATCAGACATTTTGAATATCAGATATTTACATAATATTCACAACAGTAGGAAAATACAGTTAGGAAGTAGCGCTGAAATACTTTTATGATTGGGGGTCACCACAATCACAGGATCAAAGACCTTTATTAAAAAGGAAGGTTTAGAAGCACTGCATTGGACAGCTTTTAGAAGCACTGCATTGGACAGCTTTTAGAAGCACTGCATTGGACAGCTTTTCTACACAGTCCTTAGTCTTCAATCATATTAAAATGTTAAGCAATATTTATATACATTCTATGCTGTTATAGCCTCCTGCCTATAACCAGTCATGTTCAATTAGCAAAACAGCTGTGGACCTGGAAGCAAGAAGCAGGTGTTCTACACAAACTTCTCCAAACAGTGCATTAGAACATGATTCTCATTCTGTCTCTTAGTAGGTCTGAAGATAAATAAGGGCGTAGTGGGACTAGGCTAGACCTACTTTACTTAAAACAATGATCATCATAAAGACATAGGATTCACGGTTCATATACAAGAAAAGTAATATGATCAATGTTGGCAAATATGAAACACTTAGGAAAGAGCCCCACTCTCGCAGTTTCCCAAAACAACATGAAAAAAGAAAGTCATGGCAGGAAACCATAGTTCTCAATTATAATCTTTTCTCTCTCATCAGTTTAGACAGGAGCATGATTTTCACATGCCACATTAAAGTGTTACTCATCTTGATCATTAAATGTATTGCTGTATTTCTCAATTTCATACCTGAGAAATCATTTGCCTTACCCTAGTCCAAATCTTTCAGGGACATAAGAAAACTAAAACCCCAGCTTTTGGCTGAAGGTTCCAAGTAGGCAAAGGCTAGGGAAATAGAAATTACCAAAAAAGTTCAATGATAGCTCATGAAGGTGAACTCATGAAACCAACTGTGACCTTTTGATTGTCTATGGGAGACTACAGCAGTAATCAACTTGCTCAGATTGACACCTGAGACAACAGATACATCACCATTCGTGTTGCTGACAAGAAAGCAGAAGCAAAGGCGTTGAGATTACAATTAACATTGGCACAATAAGCATCCCCATGGGCCATTATACCTGCAACCTAAATTTTACCAACATGAAAATCATCTATGCTCATGGTGTTTGAATAGGATACACTCTAAAGGGAATCAATATATAAAGAATAGTGGATATCTTAGTGAGTATCACATGGAAAAAGATGATCAACAGAAAGATACCAAGACACAGAAGTAAAAATTATCTGAAAAAACCTTAAGAGCAGCTATTAGAAAAAGTGTCCCAAAACACAGTTATAAAAGGTCTTTAAACAAATAGAAACATGTAAAATCTTAGTAAAGAATTGGAAGGCATGAAAAAAGTATCAGTAGACTTTTTTTTTCTTTTATTGGTTTTTTTTTATTTACATTTCAAATATTTTCCCCTCTCCAGGTCTCCCCTTTGGAAACCCTCTATCCCCCTCCCTCCTCCCCGAGCCTCTACGAGGCTGATTGCATTACCCTAGTCCAAATCTTTCAGGGACATAAGAATACTAAAACCCCAGCTTCTGGCTGAAGGTTCCAAGTAGGCAAAGGCCAGGGAAATAGAAATTACCCATCCTCACTCCTGCCTTCCTGCCCTGGCATTCCCCTAGACTGGGACATCGAAACACCTCAGGTCCAAGGGCCTCTCCTCCCACTGATGTCCAACAAGGCCATGCTCTGCCACATGTGTGGCCAGAGCCCTGAGTCTGTCCATGTGTATTCTTTGGTTGGTGGTCCAGACCCCAAGAGCTCCAGGAGTCTGGCCAGTTGAGACTGCTGCTCCCTGCCCCCCTCCCCCATGGGGTTGCAAAACCCCTTAGCTCCTTCAGTCCCTTCTCCAACTCCTCCATCAGGGACCCCGTGCTCAGTCCAATGTTTGGCTACAAGAATCTGCATCTGTACTTGTCAGACTCTGGCAAAGCCTCTCAGGAGACAGGCTCCTGTCAGCAAGCACTTCCTGGCATCTGCATTAGCGTCTGGGTTTTGCTACTGTATATGGGGACATCTTTCTTCTTTTTTAAAATCTTTGTTTCTCTCTTTTGTAGTACTAAGGATTGAACCTTGGGCTTTCTATATGTCAGGCAATGTTCTCCCACCTATATATAGCTCCAGTCTTCCTTTCATATTTTATTTTTATTTTGAGACAAATTCTCTCTAAGTTGTTCAGGCTGCCCTTGAACTCACTCTATAGTTGAGACTTGCCTTGAACTTGTAATTCTCCTGACTCTGTTTCTCTACCTATTGGTATTATAATATTTCACCACCAGACCCAACTCTCAATGGACAATTCTAGAATAAAAGCCTAATGGATGAAATAAAAATCCTGCTGGATCTAACAATGGGATGCAGATGACAAGGACACAGAGTCAGATCAGTGGATGTTATATAGTCTGAAGAGAGAAGAAAGAAACTGAGAAATGAAGAGATAAGAACAAAGAACATTCTTAGAGACCTATCTACTATGAACATCTTCGTTCCTAAACAGTGATGAAAGAGAGAGAGAGAGAGAAAGAGAGAGAGAGAGAGAGAGAGAGAGAGAGAGAGAGAGAGAGAGTTTGAGAGAGAGTTATAAACAAGTAGGATGAATAATAGCCTGGAACCTTTTCAAACAGTTGCTGTGTGGTTACACACACACACACACACACACACACACACACACACACACACACACACACACATATATATATATATATATATATATATATATATATATATATATATATGACTCACAGACCCAGAACTGAGAACAGGTAACCTAATATGATATAATATGATAGGAATCCAACCCCAAGTCCTTTCTGATTGAAGACTGTTTAGGTATTTCTCATGTATTTCAAATATTATTTATGTCTTCTTCTTGTCTTTCTGCTGATCTGTGGCTGAGTTTTACCAACTATGTATTCTCTTTCTTAAAATATCAAATACAGAATGCTATTTGACTCTGGTAATTTCCTCTATTTCCAGCACCTCCTGACAGCACGCTATCAGTGCTACATTAGTGATTATGTTGGTGGTAGCAGTTTCCCTCAAAGCTGGCTTTTTAATAGTTTAAAATCTCCAGTGACCTAGAAGAAATTGAGGCCACCTTTGAGAATCAGCATGAAATCTTTCAAGTTGCAAGCTCTTTCTACTTGCTGGGCCATGACTGTCCCTCCAAAAGTAGGTGAATAGAGGTTAACATGAATTTTATAGACTACCTATTGCTGCCTATTTCATGCAGTGTATATGTATAGAAGATATGCTTTGTTTCTCCATTTTATACATATATTACATACATAAATATATTTTCTGCTTACACTTTCAAAAATATCAGACCAGCATGAAAGTCATCAAAGGCTGTTTCTCCAGTGAGAAAAATGCATTTATGAAAACCATGAGGCGGTCTTACTAATACTAGGCAACAAAAGTACATTTAAAATGAACTATTATCAGGAGGCCAGGCATGTGAGCAAGGCAAAAGTTTGAAATGAATTCTACTAAAAGCCTAAAATACACAAAGAGCTTTTATGGGTAAATAGTCACTTTAGTTCTCAACCAGGGGCACTGTTGGAAGAAAGGAAATATTTTTCCCCACAGCAGGATTGCTGACAAAGGGGAAAAATTATTTGAGCCAATAAATGAACATAGAAAGGCACTGGAATTTATGTCACTGTTTTTCATACAGCAAGAAAAGGCCATATGACAGAGAACAAAAGAGACCCACTTTAAGGCTGATGAATTCTGTGCAAATTTTACATATTCTATTTTACTTTCTGTGTAAACTTGGCAAACCTTAAACTTGTCTTTGTCCTACTTTCATTAATGATAATGAGTGAGATAAGCATGCCCAGATCACATGATCATCCTGAGGATTAATGCATGGAAGAACATACAGAGAGAGCTCCAAGAACATAGACATTACTAAGGGAGCCATTCTATCTGTAAAGCAAGAGTTCCTCTCAGTTGAAAAGTTTTCCATCTTCATCTCTATTTGGAGGCTCAAAAAAACCAAGACTCAAATGAGCCCAATGCCTGAGTTAAACACATTTCAATAAAAATTTATTCTATCAGTCCCAGGCTACATGTGCAAGATGGGAAAATAAATAACTTCCTGACCTTAAAACACCATAGTGAAGCAATTATATCATGGATTTTAGAAAAGCAAGTGGCCATAACTATTGCATAGGAGTGTCTCAAGTGTATTTTTAATGTTCAAAGTCTCATATCTAGTTCAGCTCATTTGGTTTTACAGAACATCTGCTAAAAATAGCATGCTTTTGGCCATCGGATGGTGTCCTAGTTAGCGTTACTATTGCAGACGTGCAGCACTTGGATGGGAAAGAGTTTACTAGGCTTTAGTTACACACGTTTGTTCATCCTTGAGAGAAGCAAAGACAGGAACTCAAGGCAAAGCAGAAACATGGAGGCCAGAGCTGATGCAGAGGCCATGGGATAATGTTCTTTACTTGTTTGCTCATCATATCTTGCTTTTCCTGATTTCCTATAGAACTCTAGAACACCAGGCCAGGGATGGTTCTATCCAAAACTGGATGGCTCTCCCTTATCAATCACTAATTAAGAAAATGCCTTTCAGCCAGATCTTAGGAAAGCGTTTTCTCAATTGAGATTCTCTCCTTTCGCATAATTCTAGACTGACAGAAAATTATCTTACATGGCCTATGACATACTAAGGGAAACAGTTCTTTCTAGTAACTCCAATATGGAAAGTTCACTAAAGGAAAGATGTCCAAGCAAACAGCTATAAGAATAATAGGAAGGGATTAATGTCATTCACATGTAACTTCACAGAGACATTGTGATCTAAACACAAGGGTATATAGTGTTCTTCAGGTCTAAACTAAGATCAGGTTTTTCAGAGAAGACAATTTGTAAAAACTTGCTCTGAGTTATCTGCAGACCTTCTTAAGTTGGCCATGATTTCAGAACAACAAAAATAGTAGGGAGGAGAATTTTTTTAATGGAAAAATTGTACCATCCTATACTCCTCCTGTGTCACAAGATAGAAAATAATATGTAGATGAAACGATCACTGTTAACAACAAGACCTTTAGCAAAGATTTTCGGAGGATTTGTTTCCTTATCTACACGATAGAATAAATTTCATCACTGCTTTAATACCTGTTGTAAGGAATTACTGCTACGAAAATACTCTTTAAACTATAAGCTTAAGACTGGTGAGATTGATCACTAGGTGAAGACACTTTCTGCAAAAGCCTGACAGCCTGAGTTGGTTCCCGCAGATCCACATGGTAGAAGGAGAATGCCAGCTCTCTCAGATTTTCTTCTGACAGGAAAAAAAAAATTAAATTCTATGAATCTACATGGTTGTTAATTTTTAATGAATACTA